>ML784450.1:522097-533374 GCA_009831015.1 Picea engelmannii
ATGGTGTTGCCCTACCCTAAGGGTTTGATATAATAAAGTTGTGGTTTTCTATATGGTTTCATATATCTTGTGTGGTGATTATATTCAGATATCTTTGGATCTATTGTGATATTTTGTATTCAGTCTTTGGTTCTTAACACCCTTCTTTTCCTGTGGCTTGGACTGTTTTTCAAGAGACTATTTGTCAGGGTCGTCTTTATCATACTTTGGTTGTTGCATATTCGAAAACCCAAACTCCTATTTGTTCCGGTGCTTAAATGTATCCTCAATTTTAAGAGCATATTGATAAGCAGCACTGAGTGATGAGATGTACAAAAAATCTATTTCAGTTTGGATGTATCTGTGTAGAGCCCCTCAGTATTTTAGAACCAAATTTCATTTGGAGTCCTTGATACCTATTTTGGTGTGCAAGATGTGGAAGGTATTGGTGAACTACGAAACTTCTTTACCCCTCTCTTGCCACAGTGTGGTCCATATCATGTACTAATCCTCATAGTTTCCAAGAGGTTAATACTGTTCCTTTACCGCATCCACACAAAATATCCCAAGTGCGCTTGACTCCATATATTCCAGACTGCTATGTGTAAATTTTCTCCCAGTAAGTTTCCCATCAATTTTTTAAATGGAGGAGAGCCTTAAGGAGTGAGAAGGTGAAATTTTCCCTATCAGAGAAATTATGAACAGAGAAATAACCTTCTAGCAGATTTAACCATTTTTCTAGGGCATTTGCATCTATCAGTCCTTCAAATATGGAAATATCAAAATTAACTTGTACCTTGAAACGTGAGGTGCCTGCAAAGTGGCTACTTGATGAATAAGAGCATGTTTTTATCAACAAGCACTGAAGTATGTGGGAGAAATTCTCCATCATTTCGTCCCTCTGTCACGTGAGAGCTTGCTCAAGCAACAAATTAATAGAATCGTATGCTCTGCCATTTTTATTTTCTTCCGCCATGGAGAGTTTCTTGGGCTTGCAAGAGAGATTGTATTCAAGAGAGCCAAGATCAATACCCAACTTGCTATACTCAGACCTCGTCGGGGACATGCATTGAAAAACAATAAAGAGAAGTCTTCTCGGATACCACTGACCTGGATTATTTTTGTCATGAAAGAGAGAAGAGATATAATAAAGAAATATACATAAATATATCGGATATCCAATACTATAATATAAACATATCAGAGATGCAACCATAAGCACAGAGATAGAATAATACACAATTTTCTATTAATAAGAGAAAATGTACAAAGACTGTAAAAATACAGAGTGAAAGACTCGCTAGAATGGTGGTAGCGTATCTCTCAGAAGAGATGTGTCCACTACTCACATTCACAAGAAGATGATTTTACAATGAGGCTCCAAATTCCTTTTTATCATAAAGAAAATTCAAAACCCTAACCCCGAAAGATGAAAACCAATAGTTTTGTGGACCCCATTTTGGGTAGTTTGGTGTATCAACTTCCCGGGGCCATAACTCTGGCATACGATCTCCATTTGGGGCACACGATAGCTCATTGGAAATTTATCATGAAGGAGATTCATTTTGGGGGATAAATTGAATACTTTGGCCATCATTGAGAAGCTTGGTCCCGAAAAACCTTCATTTAGGTCCTCAAAATGGCCCTGGAAGTTGAGGAACTAAAAAACTATTAAAAATAGTAAGTTGTCAGAAAATTGTTTTGAGCTAGTCGGAATAGGTGGGTGGCCATCGATATTCACCTGGATCAATGATGGACTGGCCAATTCCCAAAAGTCCTCTAATATTTTTCAATGTTTGGGGAATTGGCTAGTCCATTACGACTTTAATATTGTTAGGGTCTACCTTGAAACCTTCACGAGATACAATATGAGCCAAATACTTTACCTCCTTCACCCCAAAGACACATTTGGAAAATTTGGGATATAGTTGTTTCTCCTTTAGTAGCTATATCACCCTATCAACATGTATAACATTATGTTCCCAAGAGTTTCTATAGATTAGTATATCATCAAAAAATACTAACACAAATTTTCGAAGGAAGGGATTGAAAATGGAATTCATCACCCCTTGGAATGTAGAAGGTGCATTCATAAATCCAAAAGGTATGACCAAAAGTTCATAATGGCCTTCATGAGTTTTGAATGTTGTTATTGGGATATCTTCTTCCTTCATTCTAATCTGATGGTAACCTAAACGAAGATCCAACTTTGTGCAATAGATTGCTCCATGTAGTTCATCTAAAAATTCCTCAATGATGGCAATGGGAAACTTATCTTTAATGGTGATGTTTTTTATCTCTCTATAATCTAGAAAAATACACCATAAGCCCTCTTTCTTGAGTACCATTAACATCGGTGCAGAGTGAGATCTTTGGCTAGGTCTAATAACTCCATCCTCTAACATTTCTTCAACCATATGCTCAATTTCACTCTTCTTGGCATAAGGGTATTTGTAAGGCTTGTTGTTAGGAGGAACACTCCCAAGAATTAAGTGAATAATATGATAATGATTGTGAGTGGGTGGAAGACCTCTGGTAATATCTTCAAATACTTTGGAATACTTCTCAATGATCCCTTGGAGATCTAGGGGAATATATGGCTTAGATGTTTGAATATCTAGTGATCATATTTGTACAATTACACCTTAATTCCTCTTTTCCAATAATTTTGTCATTCCATTAGAAATTACCACCTTACTAGGTTTCCCTGTGATACCCCTTAACTCAAACTCCTTTCCTTTTAATGAAAATTTCATGAAAATTTCTTGAAAAATAAAATCCATTGTTCCTAATGATTGTAACCATTGGACCCCTAGTACGACATCAACACCACACATGGATACAGAAATAATTGAACTATTCATTACATATTCCCCCATAGTAAGATTTATCTTACAAAATTTTCCTGAGAAATTGATAGTTCCTCCATTTGAAAACATTAGTTGAAACTATGGCATTGGATATATAAATCAATTGAGAGATTTGGTTAATTTACAGTGAATGAAATTATGAGTAATACCATAATCAATCAACGCTATTTCCTTTTTCTTTTTGATATATCCTTCAATATTGAGGATTTGAGGAGTGCTACTTCCAACCAATGCATGACATGATATGGTGGGATTCATCTCTTCAGAAGAAATATCTTCTACATCTTCATCTTGAGATGGTTCTTGTTCTTTTTGTTTTTCTTCTTCCTCTTCACAATCTATGTAGAATAATTCCTTCTCACCACACCTATGTCCCTTACTATACTTTCTATCTCAATTAAAGCCTGGAAATTTTTATTTTCTTTCCTCCAATTGTTGAGGTGTCAATGTTGTAGGTTTAGGTGGTTTAGAATAAGGAACAACATTCTCTCAATATATGTTAGGGGTGGTTCTTCTAATATCCATTGCCAGATTTTTACTTTTAGTATTTCTCGCCACCCTGAACACATTCTCCAATGATTTGGGTTCCCAAAGTAGAACCTCATGTTGAATGTTATCCTTTAAAGTTCCTATGAAGACACCAATTAGTTGTTCATATGAAATATAAGTTACCTTTATATTCAATCTTTGGAAGTTCTGAATGTCCTCTAAAACTGAACCCTTTTGCTTGAGATTTATCAATTAGTCGAAGAAGGTATTTCTCTTTGTATCCTCATATTGTGCCATCAGTTCTTCCGTGAAAATTGTCCAAGTGACAAGTGAATTGTGATAACAAATCCATCGATACCACATAGATTTATTAGGTTCTAAATACAGGGACACAATTCGTACCTTTTATGTGTGTGGCACATCATGTAGACCAAAGAACTGCTCCATCTGGAGTATCCATGTGATTGGATCTTTGTCATCAAACTTTATCATATCGATCTTAGGAAAGTGGTTGGTATTCAACCCAAAGATGGATTTTCTCTAGTCTTGATTAATCTTCCTAGTGTACTTATCATGAATTTCATGGGATACATTGTCACTTTCAGGTGGCCTCTCTATTAGCAAATTTTTCAACCCTTCCATGATATCCCATTTTAAGCCATCCATATTAGTATCCATCATCACCTCTAGCTTTCCTTCAGACGAATCCATCATGATTTTTAGTTCATTTTTTGTTATGCCTTATTTTGTAAATCACCTATTTCATTGTGCATTTCTTCACCTTCATCAAGAGTCCAAGTAGGACTGTCTGAGCGATTATTTGGTGTAGAAGTTTCATTTTTTGGTGGCATGTTGGCCAGCTATCACTGCAAGGTAGGAATTTCTAATTGGCTTAGGCAGAGGTCCTCACAGACAAGGGAGTGTTAGGTGTTATAACTCTCTGATATATGTGTGAGTTCCAACAATAGTACTTGGACCAATATCTGAGGGCACTAACTAAGGAGGTTTGACCATGCCCTTAGCTATACTATCTGACTACCTAGGTACTAGAGAGTGATCTCTCTGAGTGATGTTCTTAGTGTACTATAGAAACAAGATGGAAAAATTGCTTACTTGGTTGGTTTCAAGATTCTAGAGGGTATCCCTATATATTCTAGGTACATGGAAGCTCAAATCCATAGTAGTTCTATCAAATGCAAAACCATTCAAAAGGAGCCTTCTGATATACTTTACGTATGTGGAAGAACCAAACTCTTTATGGGTTGTAGTGATGGAAAGTAATGATAGCTCCTATGTTTAGAGATGCTGGAATATGTATGTAACTAAAAATACCTAAGATTCTCCCAATTTTATATGACACTCCCTTTATCCTACTTTATTCCACTTTTACCCTAATTGGATATTCTAGTCAAAAGATATGCAAATTTCAAAAAAAAAAATCACACATTTTAAAACCGTGATTTGGAGATTGTTCTACTAGACGAACTTTCTTCTACCGTAGCTCTCATTTTTTGGTCGTTCTAAGTCCAAAATTTCTTCCAGAGGTATCCTGATCTGTCTTCTTTCCAACCTCGCAATTTAAACCAATATTGGATTCTCCAAGGGAATGTTATGATAACTTTCCGAAGATGTGTTGATGTTTTTTTCCTTTTAGAAGAGAGAACTTGTACGGACTTCCACGTGTCATTGTCTTCACTTCAGAACTTGAAATTTGTACTAGTAAAAATTGGGTCCATACCATAATCAATGGAACATGTATTACTCAATTTGCAGGTTTGTAGCTTCATATATATTAGTTTTCCCAAGAATATATGTTTTATATTGAAATCTGGACAAACCAAAAACCCTAATTCACTTAGAGAATAACTTTTAGAATACAATGAATCAAGGTATAAAATTTGTACACTAGATACTTCACTATTCCTCCTTACTGTAAAAATTTTAAAAATTCAAATGAAGCTGAAAAAAATTGGGAGCGGAAATTCCAAGAAGACCTAATTCATACTAGTTTTAGGACTAGTCAAAAACCCAAACTTGAACAAAATGTATGTCCAAAAATATAATGAAAAAAAATATAAAATTAGGACCCAAGTTATAAATATATTTCTAATCTATACAATATAAATTGGAGATCCAGACACCATACATAAAAAAATGTTGTAGTGAAAATTCCAAGAAGACTTGTTTTGAAGAAGCCAAACATGAGGATTGTCTATCTCTAATACCAAATGTTAAGAACCAAATATCAAAATAGCATAAAAACCTTAGAATAAGTACTCAACGCCTTAAAAAAAAAAGAATTCAGATAATAAGCCTCTTCGAGGGGGAAACCTCCCTATACATCATATGAATTCACAAATACAAGATGATTCCAAATGAAAAGGTCTCATTGGTATATATAGGAGACTAGGAGGTACAATTACAACTAATGGACACAAGACGACATAAATAAAATAACAATACTAATGTAGTATTCCCCAATTAAGGGGTAATTTTCCACGACTTAGGGATTAACACACGACATGGTATGCAAAGGCAAGGAAAAGTATGGCATTTCAAGCTAAGACAATGCATGGCAAGGCATGGCATGTCAAGGAAAGGCATTCTATGTCAAGACAAGGAAAGACATGGCATGTCAAGGAAAGGAAAGACATGTCAAGGAAAGGCATGGCTATTCAAGGAAACACATGTAAAGGAAAGACATGACATGTGAAGGCAAGGCATGACATGTCAAAGAAAGGAAAGGAATCACATTTCAAGGAAAGGCAAGGCATGGCATGTAAATTCAAGGAAAGGAATTTCAAGGAAAATCATGTCATGTCAAGGAAAGGCAACACATGTCAGGGAAAGGAATGCCAAGGCAAGGCAAGGAATAACAAGGAAAGGCATGGCATGTCAAGGAAATACATGGAAAGAAAGGCAATGGAATGCATGGCAAGTAAATTAATTGCAAGGAAAGGCATGGTAAGGCATGGAAATGCATGGAAAATCATGGCAAGGAAAGATAGGGCATGGTATGTCAAGGCAAGGCATGGCATGTCAAGGAAAGGAAATGCAAGACAAAGAATGGCATGTCAAGGAAAGGCATGGAATGTAAATGAAAGGGATGGCATGTCAAGGCAAGGCGTGATAAGGCAAGGCAAGGGAATGCATGGGAAGGAAAGGTGTGGAAAGGAAAGGCATGGCAAGGCACGCCAATGCATGGAAAAACATGGCAAGGTAAGACAAGGCATGACATGTAAAGACAAGACATGGAATGTGAAGGTAAGGAAATGCATGCAAAGGCACAACAAGTCATGTCATGTCAAGGAAAGGAATGTCAATGTAAGGCAAGACATGTCAAGGAAAGGCATGTCGAGGAAAGAAATCACATGGCATGTCAAGGAAAGGAATGGCATGTCAGGGCAGGGCATGGAAAGGCAAGGCAAGGGAGTGCATGGAAAGGAAAAGCAATGGAATGCATGACATGGATTGCCAAGGAAAGGAAATGCATTGCAAGGAAATTCATGGTAAGCCGTGATAACACATGGAAACGAATGGAAAGGTAAGAGAAGGAATGGTAAGTGAAGTAAGGCAATGCATGGAAAGACATGACAAGGCATGGAATGTCAAGGAAAGGCATGTCAATGCAAAAAATGGCATTTGAAGGCAAGGCATGGCATGCCAAGGCCGTACATCTCATGACATGTCAAGGGAAGGCATGGAATATGAAGGAAAGGAATGGGAAGGAAAGTAAATACATGGCATGTCATGAAAAGGCAAGGATGACATGTGAAGGCAAGGAATGACATGTGAAGGCAAGGCATGACATGTGAAGGCAAGGCATGACATGTGTTGGGTACTTTTGATAGATACCTTTTATCCTTACTTTTTCTTATTTTTCCATATTTAAACCATTCCCATTCTTTATTCCTTCGCCATTTTTAAATCTAAATGTGTAAAATAAGTTTATTTTGTCATTTCTTTTATTTTTTGAAATTTAGAAAAACATTAGGCATTAAAGATCATTTTTTAATAGAAATTACAGGAAGTTGTAACTTCAAGTAATATCTTCGTGTTTTATATACTTCCAAGATAGTTGGGTGAATTATGAGACATGTGGTATGATCCTTGATGTCCATGGATGGAAAAATACCTATTCGCTTCCAGAAAGAGGCTCCACATGTATGAAGTCAAGGATGGTCAAACTTAGCCACTTATGCAACAAAATCCCTTGTTTTTGGAAACAATCATTTATGGTATAAGTACCATAAATGAAAAATTCATATAACTATAAAATGTTATTTTCTTTAAAGAAAGGATTCTAGGACTTCCCATGAGAGAATGAGACCTTCTACAATTATCCAAGTTTATGTTTTCATTGTGACATTTATTCACCTTAATATGTGTTTCAAGGGAATATGTCTTATTATTTGTTCATTTGAAAGTTCAATAACACCTTAAAAATGACAACTCTAAATGTAACATTTTTTCCTCCCAACTTGGATAAGAATAAAATTTTAACATAGGCATACTGTAATGGTCCAAGAAGAAACTTCATTATCACTTGAAAACACTTTGTCTCAAACTATTTATTAGACTTTGATACCATCTCATCTAGCATCATAAACACCTTTCCTTTGTAGGCAAGTTGACTATTGTTGGTCATATTATTCAAGTTTCTCATGGTTATTATGTGTCCTATTGCTCTTCTAGTATGGCTCAACCCTAGTTACTTGAGTAGATTTCGACACTTTATCTATGGTGCACGTATGGTGGATATTAAAGGTTTCCCTGGATGCCATGGGATGTTTATACCATGCCCAAGGACAAGGGGGGTGCTGGATGATTTATTTTTCCACTTATGGGAGCATTCTATTATCCATGTTGTTGGTTTGGTGTCTTCAAATTTCATCTCCTTGACCTTCAATCAAGTAGAAGCATGGAAAGGAAAGAAAAGGAATGGCATGGCATGGAAATACAAGAAAAATAATGGAAAGGAAAGGAAATACATTGCATGTCAAGGAAAGGAAAGTCATGGCATGTCAAAGAAAATCATGGAAAGGAAAGGCAATGCATGGGATATCAAGGAAAGGCATGGAATGTCAAGGAAAGGGAAGACATGTCTGTTGATACTGAGAGGGGGGTGAATCAATATCAAGTACAATTTAAAATATTTTTCAACTTATACTTAAGCCATTCAACTATATACAATGAGCAATGAACAATAGTATAATATTTATACCAATACACCACAATACACCATGCACAATATATGAGAAATAATCAATAAATATTGTTCAAGGGAAGTAATGACTTCCAAAGGTAGTTACAGCTTCCAAATGTAAATGGAGGGATAAACATCCAAGACTAAGATACAATCCTCCAATATCAAGAGAGATTTTAACTCTCCATACTTTCCCCTTCCTTCCATGAAAGAATATATGAGAGATAATAAAACTTTACATTAAATCATCACCATCAACCAATCATCACATAGAACCTGATAATGCTTCCTGAGACTTGTTCAATTTCTACAATTATTCAATTATTGGAGTACTTTGATCCTCTAGATAATATTACTCAATGTATTCTCTGAAACTCCTCCAATTTTCACTCCTTGAATCCTCCCCAAAAAGAGGTTATAGAAAGAATGGTAGACTTTATTCAATTCTGGTCTATTCAGAAGAGTGAACTTGCATAGAATGCCCTGTGCTCAATAATTAACATCCAATTCTAAAACTCACACAAAAGAAACTATAGTCTGTACTATTTCCAGTGAAATTTTTCCCACTTCATTTGGATGCTCGATGAATAAGTTATGACTATTTTACCCAGCACACCTGTTTATTGACTAGCTTCAGGACTGGTCACAAACCCTATCTTCCATAGAGTGTATCTCCATAATTATAGAGAATAAAGAGATGAGATTTTTACCAGAGGTACCTTGATATGTCTTCTCAATACCATAGCAATTTCACCATCTGAATCTTTCTAGAAAAAAAAATTATAGCAAAAATGGTAAGATGAACTGAAAATAACATACCTTAGAACACATCACCAAAAGACTTCATCCTCCCTTGAAATCCAGTCTTCTTTTTTTATTATTTCCTCTAAAATTAGACTTGTATCAAATGAATGTATAATGATTTGTATTTATACCATTCATGTCACTTCCTTTTAACATTAGGGCCGACTTGACACTTTCTTATTTTGTAATTCTTTTCTTTAATTATCTTCAGGGCCTACATGTACTTCCTTCTTCAATTCACTTTGTCATCTTCAAAAATTAATTTCTCCTCAACCATGAGGATCCACATGATGTGCCACATACCACTAGAAACAACATGATGTATACTATCCATCCATGAGTGTTGTATCTACATGTGCATTTTCCTTCATGTCCAAACACCTTCATCAATCTTGCGGTCCAAAAACCATGACTAGGGTTGACATCAATGACAACAACCAATATTCCAACAATATCCCCCTTTGTCATTGATGGAAACACTCATGCTCCCCCTATCATCATGATCCCAATTTCTCTCCCCCTTTGACATCAATGGAAAATGGTATGGCTTCTCCCCCTGAATTTAATGGAAAAAGGTAACCTTCTTCTTTGGCGCTGCTCCCCCTAAACATGTGGCACTCAATAATACTTCATCCTTATTTTTGGTCTTTGGGACTTTTTCTTCCTTGGAATCCTTTTGTGTGGCTTCTGTCTTCTCTCTCTTATTCATGTCTAGGATGTATATGTTGTTCGATATTCTTGTTGCAGTTGCAACCAATCTTCCTGAGTTATTTTCTCTGATTTTACATTTTCGGGAGTCAAACGTAAGAGTGTATCCTTGATCACATATTTTGCTGACAATGAGGAGATTATGCTTCAAATATTCAACCAATAGTACTTTTCCTTCTTTTACATTTTCACTTCCAAGCTTTACAATTCCCTTTCCAAGTATTTTGGTAGATGAGTCATCTCCAAATGCAACATTTCCACCCTTTTTCTTCAAGCTGACAAATTTTATTTGATCTCTGGTCATATGATATGAGCACCACTGTCTATGAACCATTCATCTTCTTCTTTTCATTCTTTAGTGACTAATGCTATTAAAAAATTTTCATTGTGTGTAATTTCTTTCCTTTTCCATGTTGTAGTTGGTATGCAGACATTTGGCATATGATTATCTTCCTCCATCTCTCTGCAATCTCATGCTTAGTGACCAAGATTACTGCACTTGTAACATACAATATTTTGATCCATTAATGGGTCAAATGGATTATAATTTATGTTGAAATGTCTATGAACATTTTCATATCTACTATTTTCACCATTCATGTAGCTTGCATAGTTATTCCTTTCATTGATTCTACAATTGATTGCCTTGTGTCCAAAATTTCCACAAGTATAACAATGTCCAAGAAAGAAATTTTGATACCTGGGCGTAAGTGATCTTCTTTGTGGTGTGGTCCATTTGGGTTCACAATCTATTCTTCTATAGTTTCCTTCATAATGATTGTGTTCATACCTGATGGGAGAGGATCTTCTTGATGTCTCATTCCTTCTGAATTCTAGTTTTTTATCTTGTTGTTCAACTTGTTCTAGAGTGTTGGTTTCATCATTTTCAACTTCCTTCTCGTGTTTTGTTGTCTTCAAACTGTCATTGTATCCTAGTATTGTCTTGTTGTTTGGAGATATTTGACTGCTAAGGATCTCATCTAATTTTTCAATGTTTTTTTTTAACTTCTTCAACTTTTTTGTTGTCAATAGTAGCTCCCCTTTTGTGTGATCCAATTCTGCTTTCAATTTCTCATAATATTTTAGTTGTTCCTTCAAGCTATTAATGGTATTTTCAATCTTGTAATTCTCTTCTTCACAACTACTCAATTCACCTTTTAGTATTATGTTTGTGTTTCTAAGCTTGCTATTTTCAGTTTCAACATGCTTCAACTTTTCAAG
>ML784450.1:534783-582378 GCA_009831015.1 Picea engelmannii
CATCACATAGAACCTGATAATGCTTCTTGAGACTTCTTCAATTTCTGCAATTCTTCAATTCTTGGAGTACTCTGATCCTATAGATAATATTACTCAATGTATTCTCTGAAACTCCTCCAATTTTCACTCCTTGAATCCTCCCCCAAAAGAGGTTATAGAAAGAATGGTAGACTTTATTCAATTCTGGTCTATTCAGGAGAGTGAACTTGCACATAATTCCCCATGCTCAATAATTAACATCAGATTCTGAAACTTGCACACAAGCAACTACAGTCCGTACTCTTTCCAATGAAATTTGTCCCACTTCATTTGGATGCTCGATGAAGAAGTTATGCCTATTTTACCCAGAACACTTGTTTATTGAATAACTTCAGGACTGGTCACAAACCCTATCTTCCACATAGTGTATCTCCATAATTATATTGAATAAAGAGATAAAAATTTTACCAGAGGGACCTTGATATGTCTTCTCAATACCATAGTGATTTCACCATCTGAATCATTCTAGAAAAAAATTTATAGCAAAAATGGTAAGATGACCTGAAAATAACATACCTTAGAACACATCACCAAAAGACTTCATCCTCCCTTGAAATTCGGCCTTCTTTTTTTCTTATTTCCTCTGAAATTTGACTTGTATCAAATGAATGTATCATGATTTTTATTTATACCATTTATGTCACTTCCTTTTAACATTAGGGTTGACCTGACACTTTCTTATTTTGTAATTATTTTCTTTAATTATCTTCAGGGCCTACATGTACTTCCTTCTTCAATTTACTTTGTCATCTTCAAAAGTTCATTTCTCCTCATCCATGAGGATCCACATGATGTGCCACATACCACCGGAAACAACATGATGTATACTATCCATCCATGGGTGTTGTATCGGCATATGCATTTTCCTTCATGTCCAAATACCTTCATCAATCTTGCAGTCCAAAACCTATGACTAGGGTTGACATCAATGACAACAACCAATCTTCCAACAATGTCAAGGAAAGGAAAGGCATGGAAAGGAAAAGAAAGGCATGTCATGTCAAGACAAGGAAAGGAATGAAAAAGCATGGCATGGAAAGGAAAGACATGAAAACGTAAGGCAAGGCATGGAATGGAAATGAAAGGCATGGCATGACATGACAAGGCATGACATGGCACGAGAAGACACGATATGTAATGTGATGGCAAGGAAAGACATGTCAGGGCATCACAAGGAAATACAAGGGAAGGGAAGACATTGTTGAATACTAACATAATACTAATGTTTATTAGAAATTCTGAATGTTTTACGTCATTGGAATGACATCTTAACTGTAACTTATTTGAAATTTTATTATCGTATGTGAACTATGATATGATGTAATATGATTATATTTTCATTTCATATGTTGTAATATTAGATATATAACAGGATGAGGATAGTTCAGTAATATTAAAAAAAACACCTGGTGAAAAATGAGCGCTAGTAGGAGCACGCGTAAGGGTTCGGTGCTAGTGTTGAGCGTAGTGTGATTCCATGGCAGTGCCTGGGGGAGGGGAGGCCGCTCCCCCTCCTTTGAGATCGATCGAGAATGCCTTCTAAAGGCTGGTCAACAGTAATGGGAAGAGATCAGCCCCTTCGGTGGTTCCGAAATTTATCAAGAATCTAGAGGAAATACCTGAAATCGCTTTACCCGAAGAGAAACCAATGAAAATAGCCTTGGCGTTGGCCCAAAAAGGTTTAGTGGGTCAGTTCATGGGTCTTTGGCCATCCACCAAGACCACAGATGACTGGATTCAATGGAACTGGAGGCCAAATCGGGAACATGGAGTAACCTGTTATCCGGTTGGAAGAGGGTTCTTTGTGTTTGAGTCATCTCAGAAGAAGATCGAGACTTAATCTTCAGGAAGGACCCCTATTTCATGGGGACGTAGGGTATCTACCTGAATAAATGGACACCTGATTTTGATCCCTTGGTGGACCTGCCCAAGGAAGTGCCAGTGTGGGTCAGACTACCGAACCTCCCAATGCACTGCTGGGATTTCGAATCTCTACAAAGAATAGGGAACGGAGTTGGCAGGTTCATTGACAGAGCTGACAATAAAGGATAGTACACCTGCGCCAGAATCAGTGTGCAAGTTGATCTCGAAGCGGGCCTCCCTGAAGCAGTAAAGCTAACTGTTGGATCATGGACCCATTTTCAGAAATTAGACTATGAGCACCTGCCATTCAAATGTCAGAACTGTCAAGAGCACGGTCACTTCCAAAGACACTGCCCCAAAATGAAAACCATTGGGAAAGAAGATGCAGAAGGGTGGCAGAAGGTGAAGAAAGGGATAAACTCTAACATCGTTAAAAGCAAAGACAAAATGACTAAGGAACCATCAAAAGATGGCAGCTCAAAGAAAAACCCCCAAGGAGACCCAAAGGAAAATCAAACCCCCACAAACAAACCAGAAGGAGGGAAAGATCAAACGCCGCAGGTCCTAGTTGACCCAATCCCACCCTCCACGGCTTCCAGTCCGACAAAGGAGAATATCAGCTTGGACACGGATACAAGAGATGAAACCTCGGAGGAGGAGGACAAAGAAGCAAGCAGCCCGATAGGAACACCAGACCAGCCAAAGCGGGGAAGGAAGACTGAGAAGAAGAGAAGGGAAGAGAAATTCTACAAGGAAGTGGTTCAAGGTACACAGTACACAATCCTAGAGATGGTGAACACCAGATCGGGGGAGAAACTAGGGAAGACCCCGAAGGGAGGTCTCCCTCCACATCTAGGTAAATAATGCAATACGTCTCCTGGAATTGCAGAGGACTGGGAAGCACCCTGAAAGAGGAAGCCATAAAGGACTTAGTAAGGCTATAGAGACCAGAAGTCCTCCATATCCATGAGACAAAAATGGAGGAGGAAGACCTCCTTCGGGCAAGTAGTGCGTTCTGGAAGAAAGGCCCTGGACGAGCAGTAAGCGCTAGAGGAGCAACGGGGGGATTAGCAACTTTCTGGGACTCTGCAAAGCTTGAGCTAGTAGAAGAAGAAGGAACCATCCATTGGTTATTTACCAAACTGTACCATAAAGGCTCTGGACATCTGGTAAGCCTCTTTAACTTGTATCTCCCTGTTTCATTTAATGAGAAAAAAGAATGTTGGGACTCTTTAAATTCATTCCTCAATCGGCATGACATTGAGAAATTAGTAGTGGCTGGAGATTTAAATGTTACCCTTTCGCTGGATGAGAAGAAAGGGGGTTCTATTGTCTGGGACTCAGCTAGAGAATGGGTAGAAGCCCTGATGTCGGACTGGGAGCTGGAAGATATTTCACCAACCAACGGAAAATTTACTTGGTCAAACAAAAGGATAGGACCAGGTCACATAGAAGCCCGGCTTGACCGCTTTCTCGTCCACTCCTCCTTTCTTACTTTGGGCCTCATGGCGACCTCCAAGATTATCTCGCATTACACTTCAGACCACAAACCAATTTTCCTCTCCCTTTCTCCTAGATCAGCACTAGGCCCTATTCCATTCAGATTTTGCCCACTTTGGACAGGTCAAGTTGGCTTTCCCTACCTAGTTCAAAACTCCTGGAACGAACCTATTTCCAGATCCCCCTTTTATGTTTGGGAAGAGAAGCTGAGAAGACTCAAAGTTAACCTAAAGATGTGGGCTAAAAAGCTAGGCTCTCCCATGGACAAAAGGAAAATAACTTAGAATATCTTGGAAAGGCACCAATTGATCATGGAAGAAGCCCAAGTCACCCAGGAGCTACTCAGTCGGGAATCTGAGCTTCAAAGGAAGTATCACAAAAGCTGCAGAGAAGAGGAAATCTATTGGAGTGTCAAATCAAGGGTGTTGTGGCTTCAAGATGGAGACAAGAACACAACTTTCTTTCACAAGCAATCCCAGGCAAGGAAAAATTACAATTCCATCAGCAAGATTCAATGGAAAGACCAAGTCATTAAGGACTTCCAAGGCATGAAGGAGGCTGCTCATTCCTTCTTCAAAAATCTTTACTCAGTACCTGATATGGAGGCTTTGGACTCAAACTCCTATCCTTTATCAGAAATTCCAGCCCTGGTTAATGAAGATGAAAATTGGATGCTGAACAGGCCCGTGAGTATCAATGAAATCAAGAGAGCCATCTTCAATATGGATTCAGACAAAGCGCCTGGGCCAAACGGGTTCTCAGCCCACTTCTACACTTCCTGTTGGGATATAATAAAAAAGGATCTGTGCAGAATGGTAATGAAGTCTCATAATTGCACCAAGCTAGGTGGCAGCACAAACTCCTCTTTCTTGGTCCTCATTCCAAAAGAAAAAGGTGCTAAAAACTTCAACAGATTCAGACCTATCTCCCTCTATAATACAGGATATAAAATCATCACCAAAATAATGGCTAACAGACTCAAAAGAATTCTACCGAAACTGATCCCAAAAAATCAAGGTGGGTTTGTGAAAGGGAGACAGATATTAGATAACATTATTTTAGTCCAAGAAGCCATCCATACCAGCTGCAAAAAAAAGGAGAAGGGCATGGTAATCAAGCTGGATTTAGCTAACCCTTTCGACAGAGTCAGGCACGACTTTCTGTTTGTAGTCATGAGGAACTTTGGGTTCAACCAGAAATTTATTGAGTGGGTTAAGGCCTATATCACAGCCCCTTGGATCGCCCCTTTGATAAATGGTCGTCCTGCTAAGTTTTTCCAGGCCTCAAGAGGGATAAGGCAAGGTTTCCCTCTCTCCCCAATGCTCTACGTCATTCAAGCCTCGGTTTTAAGTTTCCAATTGCAGAGTTGTATTCAAAACAGAGTCCTACCAGGAATTAGAGTAGTTCCTAATGTCAAGTATGTTATCCATGCCCAGTTTGCTGATGACACCCTATTATTGGGTGATGCCAACCCCAAGACAGTAAGGAAATTCAAAACTGAACTTGACCTCTATAAAGACAGCTCTGGCAGCGAAATAAACTATCACAAAAGTAAGATTTATGGATGGAATTGCAACCCGCGAGAAATTCTGCAGATAGGCTGGATTCTTGAGATGGAAAGTATCACAACATGGGACAACTTCATCTACTTGGGGATCCCAATTTTCAAAGCCTCCTCTAAGGTCGCGCACTGGCTACCCCTGTTGGATAAACTCAAAATCAAGATCCATGCGTGGGGAGCAGTTTGGCTCAACAAAGCAGGTAAAGTTATTCTGATGAACTCGGTCATTACTAGCCTCCCAATTTATCAGTGTTCGGTACTCCTAGCACCCAAGACCATAAAAAATAAAATCGATGAAATGCTTCGGAGATTTATTTGGGAAGGCGGCAGGAATTGTGAAAAGAAGCTCCACTTAGTAAGATGGGACAAGGTCAAGAAGCCAAATATGGAAGGGGGTCTTCATATAAGAGATGTGGCTATTCACAATCTTGCCATGGGAGGTAAACTTCTATGGAATATGATTACAGGGAAAAGAAGCTGGAGAAAGCAAATTCTTAGGAAAAAATACTTCATAGGTGATAGAGAGAGATTCCTTGAGAGGCCAGCAAAAGTGCAGAAAGGTTACCCGATTTTCACCCTGTGCAAAAGAGCCCTGCCTTTTTTTAGTTCAAAGCTTACTTGGATATCGGGGAACGGGACAAAAATTAGGATCTGCGAGGATTCCATTCTTGGAGAACAACCCCTTACAGGGTTAACAGAAACAAGGAACATCAGAGATTAGCTCTTGTCTAACAATTGTAGAACGCTATGGGACATCTTCCTCTAGAAGAATGATGACAATGAATCCTGGGAAGGCTGGAATCTAGGGAACTATCTGGACGACATTAAAGAGGAAGCAACAATTCTGCTGGATTTCCTTCAAGGAAAGTTTCCAATTAGTGCCAGATCCAAAGATAAGCGGGGATGGGGTTCAGAATCGGGGTTATACATAGCAGTAGTTGGCTACTCTGCAATTCTTGAAATGCCGTGGGTCCCTCCTAACCCAGGCCCATGGAAAGCTCTATGGAACTTTCCCTCAATTCCTAAAGTAGATATTTTTGTATGGACCCTGCTCCACAACAACATTTTAACCAATGATAATATAAAGAGGAAAGGCTGGGAAGGGCCTTCACGGTGTCCTCTGTGCAATCAGGCAGAAGAAACTACTATGCACCTTCTCCTTAACTGTGAGTTCTCCAAAGAAGCTTGGGGCCTCCTCTTAGGATCGGTCTCTTTAAATTTTCCTTCCTCTGCCTCAGAACTTTTAAGCAATTGGATGTCTTTGTCCCCTTTCAATCTGAGTAAGAAAAACCTCCTCAAAACTATCTGGATGTGGACTCCCAAATTCTTGTGTTGGAAAATTTGGCTGGAGAGGAATAATAGAATTTTCAAAGAGGAAAGAAGACTTCCATCCCAGGTGGCTATTAAAGCCAGAAGTATGATCTCAGAAGCCTTAAACTCAAATATCTCCATCAGGAACTCGATCCATCTCTCAGTGGAAGAAGAAAGTTGGCTCAAGGAGTTCATCCAAAACCATCCAGACATCAAAGAAACCAAACCCTCGCAAAAAAGGAATTGGGAAATTCGGATGGAGGAACAGGACTTCCTGAAATTGAGATCTGCTCTGGATGAGTGGTGTCTCTTCTTCGATGGGGCCTCAAAAGGTAATCCCGGTCAAGAAGGAGGAGGGGGAATCATTTTTGAACCCTCTGGAACAATCCACCTGTCTTACACTTGGGGCTTAGGATACGCCTCCAATAATCAAGCTGAATATCTAGCACTGTGGTAAGGTCTCATTCAGGCGTTAAAAATGAATGTCTAGAAGATTATGATTTTTGGTGATTCCAAACAGGTTGTAGAAGCATTGAACTCCAAGAAGATCCCAAAGGATATTACTTTGGCCCACTTGTACAAGAAAATCTTCCTCCTATTGTCGCAGCTCAGGGAATATAAAATATATCATGTGTTGAGAACTTTGAATGGACAGGTAGACACTGAGGAAAATCGTGGTACTCTTCTGAGCAAAACTCAACTGATTGTCAATGGGGGAGAATCATACCAAACAATTCCCTAAGCTAATGAAAGAACGCGATTTGTCTCTTCACGCGAGTATGCCATCAGTACCCGAAGGACCTTGGATCTAGCACAGTTCTTATGGGACGGGCTGCAATCTTGGTTCAGAGATTCAACATCAACAACAGTCCAAGGTGGGATCACGAGATGTGGCAGGTGAAATAGATTATAAGGGAACTCAATTGAAGCAAGTTTGCAATTCCTCAGGCAATCACGTGCTTGCATAGAGCACAAAGAAGAAGCAGAGTTATAGAAGCAGAAGGAATGGATTCGTCTTACAAGCCACCCCTCACTCCGTGGGAGAGACTCGAACTGATAAAAGAAGAGCTGGAGAACATCATAGCTTCCACGAACCAGAGGAAATGGGAAACGCTAAACATCGAAATGCAGGAACTAAGGGAGGAGATAACAAAAGAACTTCAGACGGGACTCAAGGACGCTGCCATTCTCATGGGCGATCTGGGAAATTGCCTCTGCAAATTGGAGAAACAAGTTGAAGAGTTTACCATGGTGCTCAACAAGATCTCGGAAGCCACAACAGAGGCAGTCTCCAAAATCAGGTAAGGAAGGTCTACGGTGGTGGGTTTTTCCCATTACCCCTCAGTCCTCTCAATCGACCCCTGCAGAAGTCAATGTACTCGATAAATAGTAGATTAGGCTATCATATGTATGTGAACCACTAGAAGCTAGAATTCTGGATTTTGTTTAGTAAGGATGAGGGTTCAAACTGAAAGATGAAAACCAGTGTAGCAGTTTTGATTATGCTCTGAATATGCAATGTAAGGGCCTGGAAGCCCTTCCTGCTAGATATTAAATAAATATCCCTAACCGTTCCTGTAAAAAAAAAAAAAATATTAGATATATAACAGACAAAATAATTATTGCATGAAATAAATACTAACTTTTCATTCTAAATGTCTTTTTTTGCAAAAAAATGATCTTCCAAAATATCTAGATCCTCCTCATCAAATAGGTCCAGATGACATTGGGTCCAATGTTGAGATGGAAGATGTCGCTCATGATGACACAAATATATATGACAACAAGGTCGATGTCGATGTAGATGACAATGATGATGATGATGATGATGATGATGATGATGATGATGAGGCAGTTGTTGGTAGCATCCTGTGACATTCATGATCATATAGACTGCATCATGGATAATTTTTGATATATTTTTATAGTCCCTCTTTTCATGGTTACTATCATATGTATCATTTTCACGACCTCCAGTACCATATTATTGAGTTTTATCATTTTGACATGTATCATTTTCACTTATATCATTTGGACATGACGTATCATATTGACTTGTATCATTTTGGCTTCCAAAATTTATCATTTTTATTTATATCATTTGTACATGATGTATCATTTTGACTTATATTGACTATTGGACATGTATCATTTTCACATATTATTGATCTAATTTCATATTTGAATTTCACTTGTTTTAGTTATATATGTTGATGATCTTGTTAGTATTGACTCGTCAATTTTTTATATTGAAAGTGGTTGATGATTTTTAGATGCATATTTATTACGTATGATGGTTTTTACTTATTGTTCATGATGGTTGTTGTCAAATTTCACTTGAATTATAGATATTTGACTCACTTGTTTTAACTACATATGATGATCATGTTATGATAATTATCTTGTTATTTTATATATACTGAATGTTGTAGATCCTATTTTGATGGAGATTTAATAAGTATAATGATGTTGTTAATTTGCATGGATGTCTATTTCCCTAAAAATTATTTATAAATGTTATCCTATAAAATATTTCAAATGCATTTATATGACTTACTATATAATCATATAATTTATTTAAGAGACATGATATATTTAAATAATTAAATTGAAATAAAACATATTAAATTAATAACTATAAGCAAAACAAGAAACATTTTTGGAAGAAAAAAAGGAAGCAACAATGGAAGAAAAATTGGAAGCCACCCCAGAAGAAAAATTGGAAGCAAAATGGGAAGAAAAGCTCGAAGAAAAACGAGAATAAAAACTGGAAGCAAAATGGGAAGAAAAACTAGAAGTAAAACTAGACATAAAACTCGAAGCCAAATTGGAAGAAAAATTGGAAGCCATATCAAAAGAAACATTGGACGTAAAACTGGAAGCCAAACCAGAAGCGAACCTGGAAGTAAAATTGCAAGGCATATCATAAGAAAAACTGGAAGAAACATCTAGCGCTACTCCTGGCGCTAATCTTGGCACTATTTATGGCGCTATTCCTGGTGCTATTTATGGCACTATTTTCTCGACGCTAATTCCGACAGTAAATTTGGAAAAATTATAAACAGTCCAGATTTCCCCCATTTATTGACTAGAAAAGACGTCCAATTCGTGAAATCAAATACACTAAATTATGGCACTATTTTAGGTGCTAATTACCTATTTTGTTGTAGTTCTTCTATGCCACTAGAGAATCTCTAGGGGATACTTATAAAAATCCCTCTCTTGAATCCTTTTGTGATGCTTTGATTAGAGAGAAAGATAATCTTGTGAAACTTGGAGTGATCAACATTGTAGGTACCTCCACCAAATCCTTTATGGACCATCAGAAAGATAAATCCAAAAATATCAAGAAACAACGTCCTCTCCACAACAACAAGAAAAACAATGGTCCCAAAACCACTCAACCAACTTCTATTCGTAATCGTGACAAAGGAGAAATATCTAAAAGTAAGAAGACTAAGAGGCATTACAACTTTTATGGGAAATATGGTCATGATGTGTCCAAAAGTTTTAAGAATATGACAACTTTATAAGCATTGACGAAGGAGAAAAACATGAGTATTGATTCTACTTATTCTTCTTCTTCTCATGGACATGCAATTTTTACTTCTAGTTCCTCCTTCAATGAAACTTCTACTTCTTCTTCTTATGAATGGCTTATTGATTCTGGAGCATCTTGTCATATGCTTAAGGATAAAGACATGTTTTTTTCTCTTATTGAATGTAACACCAATAAAATATTTATTGGTGATGATAGATCTCTAAGTGTTGTAGGATATGGAACAGTTCAGGTAGATAATGGTCATTTCAATGATGTATTATGTGTTCCAAGTATTTCCTATAACTTTTATTAGTACATCGAATCACTCATTCAGGTGAAGGTAAAACTGTAGAGTTTTCACCTCACCAAGTTCTAATCAAGGATCTAAAATATCCTCAATATGTTCTTGCGACTGGAATCATTGACGATATTACTAGGTTGTACATGTTTGATAACTTTGGGTCATCATCTTTTCCATCAGTTTTTGTCGCTCATAGTGATGACTTGAGAAAAATTTGGCATGAGTTGTTTTGTCATATAAACTATCGCTCATTGTATAAAATATGTAATCAAAAGATGGTAAATACTATTCCTCTTGTTTCAAGCGGAGATGGTGTTTTTTTCAGTTGTGTTCTCAGAAAACATCTTTGGGACACTTTTGACAAATGTGCCTCTTGGCACACTTCGCCCCCCTTTAAATATTTTTCACAATGATTTGTGTGGTCCAATTTCTTCTCATTTTTCTAGTTGTAAGTATTTCTTAACTTTCATTGATGACTTTTCCAGATGAACTTTTGTTTACTTCTTAAAACTTAAGAGCATAGTTTTTGACAAGTTCTTGGCCTACAAGGTCCTTGTAGAAAAGCAATATGAACATCAACTTCAAATATTAAGAACATATAATGGAGGCGAATATGTGAACAATCAATTTACAAGTTGTTGCACTGTATAGAAAATCCAAATGCAACACATTGTTCCATAGACACTATAGAAAAATTGTGTTGTTGAAAGAAACAACCACACTTTAAAAGAAATGGCTAATTGTATGACACAATCTAAGGGATTATGTTTAGAGTATTGGGAGGAAACCATTAACTATGAAAATTACATTGTAAATCAAACTCCCACTAAGGATCTTAAAAATATAACACCAAAAGAAGCATGGAATAAAGTTAAGCCAGATGTAAGTCACTTCCATGTATTTGGCAGTGTAGCATGGGCTCACATTTTTTATGAGAAAAGGAAAGCATTATAGCCTAAAAGTGATAAGTGTATATTTGTTGGTTATTTTTAAGATGTCAAAGGTCACAGACTTCTTCAACCACATTGTAATGAAATTATTATTATAAGAGAGGTTAAATTTTATGAAAAATTATTTTCATACGAGCATAATTTCTGGGAATCGTGCCTTCTTTGTCCTGTGAGCCATCTTCAAATTTTGTTCCATCTATTGTTCCTATATTGGTTTCTTCTTATTTAGATGATTATAGTGAGGATGAAAATCCACCTCCACCTTCTCACCTTCCTTCATATGAGTCCATTGAACAAGAACCAACACCAACACCATTGCTTCCCAGATGGATCTGTTCAACACGAGAAGAAGATGGTGATATTGTCAACAATCCTTCAGATAAACGTCAGACACATTCACAGTTCCAATAAGCATATTCTCTTTTAGCTCATGTTTTAGAGACTCTTGATCCAGATACATTTGCGTAAGCTTTAGGTCATCTAGATTGGGATACAACAATAAAAGAAAAGTATCATTCTTTAATGGAAAATGATACTTTGGATCTTGTACCTCTTCTGAAAGGAAGAAAACTTGTCAGATATTTATGGGTCTATAGAACTAAGTATGCATCGGATGGAAGTATTAAAAGACACAAGGCTTAGTTAGTTCCCTAAGTATTCTCTCAAGTTTAAGAAATTGACTACAATGAAACCTTTTCCCATGTCACTGAATTGAATTCCATTTTCCTTGTTCTTTCCCTTGCTACCTCACTAAAATGGAAGGTTCATCAGATGTTTGTTAAATATTCCTTATTGCATGGGGATTTGCAATAATAAATCTACATGAAACAACCTCCTTGCTATGTCTAGAATGACTCTAGCCTTGTTTTCCACATTAAGAAATCTATTTATGGTCTTAAGCAACCTCCTCGAGCTTGGTATGCCAAAATGGAAAGATTTATTCTTGACACCAACTTTTCTATATGTCGTTATTATCCTAATGTCTATACCAAGAAAGTAGGAATCCATCTCATAATCCTTATCGTTTAGGTTGATGACCTTATCCTTGGTGGTAGTGACTCAGATCTTTTAAACCATGTGAAAAGCAAGCTTAAGAAGAAATTTGAAATGACAGACTTAGGAATTTTACACTATTTCCTTGGCCTCCAAGTTTTCCAAACCAAGGAAGGAATTTTTTTTTCCGAGTATAAGTATGCTTGTGACCTTCTTTGTCACTTTCACATGGAAGATTTTAATTGAACCCCTTCTCCCTTCTAGTCTGGAGTCAAGCTTGTTGCCACCTATACTTCTCCTAAAGTTGATGCCACTTTGTACCATCAGTTTGTTGGTAGCGTATTATATTTGAGTCATACCCATCCTAATATTTTCTTTGTTGCTGGTATTGTTTCCCAGTATATGAAAACACCCCATAAAAGCCATTGGAAATAAGCTTAAAGAATATTTTGGTATGTTTGGGGTATAGTTCAGTTCGGGACACATTACAGTTCAAGGGGGACTCCATTATTGGTTGGTTTCACTGAATTAGATTGGGTTAGTGACCCTGATGATTAGAACTATACTACAGGTTATGTTTTCATCCTTGGTTTAGGACCTGTCACTTGACACAGTAAGAAGCAACATGATCTTTCTCTTTCTTCGACATAAGAAGAGTATAGAGAAACAATTAATGCAAGTTAGGAAGCTTTGTTGCTTTTACAGATCTTGTTAGAGTTTGGATTCAAGTAGCAACATCCGACCAACCTTTAGTGTGACAATCATAATGTCATCAAGCTCACCACATATCCAATTCAACATCAATGCAAAAAACATATTGAGCTACACATACACTTCATATGAAAGCTCATTCATGATCAAGTTATTGAAGTTCTCTTTTTACCTAGAGAAGATCAAGTTGCAGACATTTTCACAAAGTTTCTTACAGAAGTGAAGTTTTCCAAACTTTGATCTATGTTAGGAGTTTAGGAAGTTGTCATTAAGGGGGGATAGGCTCTAATGCCTCCTCTTGCTCCTATTATGCCATCTTTTCAAATCCTTCAATCTTATCTCAATTTGTTCTTAGGGGGGGATGTTGGGATATTTAGACACTTAGGAGTTAGTTAAGATCAACTTGGTCTATTGTGTCATTAGGTAAAAGTGTGTTTCTTGGTGTGCTTACTTAGTATGCATTCGTAGTTAGGAAATCCAACCACCATAATATGTTCTCGACATAGAGTGATCTGATGGTTCATATCTTACTCGATCTTAATGGATACATTGACCCATGGCTTAGACCCTGATTGGTCCATGATCTCTATTTAAAGAGAATGGATGGTCATTTGCCGATGATCGATTGTGATAAACTCTCTTGTAAAATATATCTGTAAATTTTTATTTTGCATTAACAAATTGCTCCAAGTGGCCATGTCAGATGGGGTCATGGATGTTTACCCATAGGGGTTTTACCACGTCAAATTATCGGTGTGTTGATATTTGATCGGGTTTTGTGAGTGGTTACGAAAGGTTTTCGTCCTCTATTGGAAAACATGTGTTGTCAAAAAAATGAAACATTGTTTTTTTCACTATTTATGATTAGGTGTTGCCTCATTTTAACGTTGACAACTTGTTTCCTAAATATGGATTGAGCTACCAAGACAAAAAAAATTATAACACATGGTATTCATTGCTCAAAATTCCATTGAATTCGTTAACAACACCATCTTATCTGTGTATGGTAGGGAAAATATGAAAAGTATTCGACTACTTGAAAGATCAAGGATTTAACTATCTCGGGACTTTAAAAAGTTGATGTTTTTAAAGTGGTGTGGGGATGGGTGTTTCATTCCTTTATGTGCCTCCATTAATCATCATCTGGACAGTGAGAATAAAGATGATGTCTGGATATCAAGCTAGAGATGGTGCCCTGTCTTAGACCACATTAAAACCAAAAGCAACCCTAATATAAATTGTACTCAAAACCAAATGAAGCAATGGTTTTTTCATGACTTATGATTAGATGTTGCCTCATTTTAACCTTGAAAACTTCTCCTGAAGATGGGTTGAGCTACCAAGCCTGAAAAGTTGATAAAAAAACATTATAACACATGGTTTCCATCACACTAAATTAATCCCTATAAAAGCGTTAACAACAACAAGCTATCCCACGTCTAGCTTTAAACCACTTTAACTAACCATTTAAACTTATTTATATTAAAGAATTACAATCCCTATTAATTTTTTATTATTATTCTAAGGTTATTTAACACACTAGAGTAATGTACCATGTTTTCTTGAAATGCATATGTTTCTTTGAAGGCCTTCTAGTTATTTATTTTATTATATTTAATATTATTTTGTATATGTTATATTTCATCACTTTATATCTTTCATATATATAAGGAGGATTTTATTGTAAATTGTTTATAATGTAATTATTAGATTTATTTGTAGATTTTTAAAAATGTAATATATTTTTTCATAAAATAAAAATAATTAAAAAAATATACATTAGCTTTTAAAATAATAAATGGTTTCACATATTGAATTATGAACATGTACTATTTTTATGTTGAAAATGACAAGGAATAGTTTTTTTATACACTACCTACTCAACACGGTGGTCAACCCAACAAAGCCAACTAAAAAATAAATAAAGAAGGGTTTACCCACTAAATTTTCATCTCACGTTCTAGTTAAATTTTCTCTTGTAATGGGTTAGGTCACATCTTGTATTCATTTGTGTGGATGGCGTGTTTATTTGTTTTTTCTTTCATTTTAGTTCGAACTATTTCCATAAATTAGAGTATTAAGCTACTAATGATAAATTTAATATCTAGGGTATTAAATTACATAATAAAAATTTTCATAATATTGTAAGATTTGTTTCAAGACAAATTGTTTCAATGAAATATTTACGACAATATAGATCACACTTTGTCTATTATAGAAATACAATAATAAGTTTATATTTGAAAATAAACATTATTATGGATCAATAGTTGGAGGCAATCCCTAAACCTCTTGGAGTAAATGATAACACAATCATTTTGGCACCCTGTTGGAGGTTACTTTACTAGGGCCCTAGCTGTAGTGAGTTGCCTTCTAAATATAACATATCTTTTTCCTTCATGTTTTGCATGTGTGAGATGTGTCTTCCTTCGTCTAGTGTTTATGGGAATGCTTGTAGCCACCAATTCTAGCCCACCTCATTGAGAAGCCGTTTCTTTTTCCTAATATCTAGGGTGATATATTCTTTAATGTGGAGGGCGAAGTTAGGGATCCTCGCAGGTCATCAAGAATAAATGTGGATGGAAGAATACTAACATCCATTCCTTCTTCCTAAATAATAACAATATGTTTACGTCTTCGTGAAACCTCGATGTCCATTATGTTACCTTTTTGTTTCATTGGAGGAACATTACTGTAGGGAAGGATTGATGCTTATACTCTTGGAGAATATAAGCCTTCCTTCGAGTTCTAGGATTCTCTCCTTGAGCTTCTTGTTGGATTGTAAAATATACACATTTGTTCGGGTATTGGATTTATTGAGACCTTCCAAGCCTTTCCCTTCCATTTGTATCTTCCTCTTGCCCCTCATTGTGTTTCTCAGTAGTCATCTGCTCCAAAATCCGATGGGCTCCACCAATGAGCTAAGAATGTTTATCGTAAGGACATGTTATCTTCAAATGACTATGGAAGTGGCATTGTGTGCATTGGCAGGGCATGTTCTTATCATCTAGGGTCTACATGAAGTGGTTTTCACTGGCCTCTATCATGATAAAATTAGGTTAGATTTTAGAGATACCCATTTCAACTCAAATCACGATGACTGAGGTGTTTTTCTTTTTGATTGCATATGATCCAAAGAGTCACCTACTATATTGAATAGTCGAGGTTCCCAAAATTTGATACGCAAAAGAAAACATTTTAACCTAGAGAACCATTGTATGAATTGGGTCAAACCTTGCATGCCATCTCAGTGAGATATTCTTTTCCCCTGAACTAGGGGCATCCAAGGATTTTTTTGTGTAGATCCTCCATAACTCCATAGGTTGAAGACAAATTGGTTATAGCCTAGGATGTGCTCCCATGCCCTTTTTTCTCCCCTCAAAATTTCAAATTCTTTGAAATAGGATGCATGAAAACTCCCAATAAGAGTGTGGCCTATGAATTAGCAGGCATGAGACCTCCCAATAAGAGTGTGGTCTATGAATTACCAGGCATGAGACCTCCCAATAAGAGCATGACCTAAGTAGAGGAACACAATATCTCTATAAAATGATGGATTGATCATTGTTGAATACATGCCAACCAATTTCACATGTGGTATCATGCACATCCACATTAGCTAAATTTAGAGTGTGCATGCATGCACTCTTCAATGAATAGTTTGTGTAACTGGTGGATCTTATTATAATAATTTTTTCTAATTGTTTGAGAGATGCTATATATACGAGCATACCCACAGAGGTGAGGAGAGTGTGTGAGTAAGGCGTAATATTGCAGAGTGCAATGTGTATCTAAGGAGAGGATGGTTGTATGCATGTGTTGGCTATTGTAAATATCCCTTGAATAATAAGAATATTGATTATCATTGCCCTATGGTTTTTTCCCATATTGGGTTTCCACATAAATCATTGTGCCAATTATGTGATTTTTGTTCTCAGTTTAATCTTAATTGTATGTTTTGTTTATGATCTATTTTGCTTTTGCTTCCCAACAATTGGTATCAGAGCAGGTAGAGTAGGTGTCGTAGGTGAACCAAGGAGAATTGTGTGTAGGTTTCCTGTGAGCGCGAGAACCTTTGGGAATATTTTTGGCAGGTAAGGACAAGCAGACCGAAGTACTGAAAAGAAAAAATATTTTCTGAGAACAGAAGACATGATCTAGTGAGTTTCAGGTCACTAATTCTCCCTAAGCAGTGTTAGAAGTGCGTCGATGCTCCAACACTTGAAGAATAGGGATTTTCCCAACATCAATGCACCCAATTCATGCACCACAAAGTGCTAGAAAATTGACAACCCCAAACACACTCACGGTGTCCTATCCTCCAAAACAGTGTGACCCCGTAGGATTATGAGAACATCGATCTAACAATAGCGTTAAATTAATTTTTTTACGAATAGTATGAAGTTCGATCCAAAAGTTAAAGGTTTTTGGTCTTGTTGTGAATAAGACATGGTCATGACCTTTGTTTCTTGTCTTATTATGGAGAATCGTTTATTAAATAATGGAGGTAATCTTTCTATCCTCCAAAACGGTGTGACCCCGCAGGATTATGAGAACATTGATCTAACAATAGCGTTAAATTAATTTTTTTTACGAATAGTATGAAGTTAGATCCAAAAGTTAAAGGTTTTTGGTCTTATTGTGAACAAGATGAGTTGAAAAGCAACAAGTCCCTACTAAGAAGGAATAAATATCACTTTCCTAAAGTCAGGGACTTGCTGCTCCAATATCCATAAATACCTGGCAAGTTTTATGCCTTCGTTCATTGGATCATGTTGCAATTAGGCTTCTAATCTCATCAGGTAGCTATACTGGTCATAGTTCAATTAATTTCGGCATGCCATTTTCTATTGTTGAGAAACATCTTGATCCTCTTCATTGTCCTCGGCATTCCTTAAGAAATGAGCATATGATCCAAGAACACTGCTGCAAAATACAGCCAATAACTCAGATAGCTTTTTAAGTAGTTTCATATATTAAAATGCATAGATTTAACACACTTGTATAGCCATTTGATATATAAAGCTTCCCTCCCTTTGTACATGAGCTATGATTAAATTTATTAGTCTTAGAAGCATCTCGACCAACAATGCAGGGAGATAATTAGATAAATCAATAGAGAGAGAAAGTATACTAACCAGTCATCCTGAGCAACCTCAATAGCTATTTTAACGAAGAGTAACCTAGAATTACTTGACAACAACTTTCTTAGGCTACCCGACTCGTTTGTGCTACTTCGATTGGAACACAGAGGGAGCACCTATTTCAAAATGGAAGAGGAGACACTTTACCGAACTATGTGACAGGGCCTTCCTTCATAGTAAAATTTAGTAATGGATGGAGCTGGAGAGAGGGGTGTACGCCTTTCCTTTCTTTACCGATTGACTTGCATGCCTTCTAGAAATTGATTCCCCTAGATAAAATCACGGCATGTTTGACTCATGGTGTGCCAATGACTTTATCCTAATAACTCGTTGGACGACTGGTCAATAGGCGAAGATACGAGTGGTCTCTATCGTTTTCCTATTGAACATCCAGTAAAAGCATGTCAGAAGTCTACTCTTACTGCTGACCCACCCCAAATAAAAAATAACTTGCCAAACGAATTGGGTTGGGTTGGTTTCTTTCACAAACGATCGCAAGACAGGAAAAGCATGGCGAATATTCTAGCCACACACACAATAATTGCTTTGTATGCTTTCAATAAATTGTTGTGGGGCTCCAATATTTGGTGTTCCGGTCTTCATTCTTCTCACTGATTGAATACCATTGATGGAAATGACAGTAAAAGAATTGAATACACACCTCGAAGCAACCCCAAAAGGGGCATACAATATTTTAATAATGGGCGACGGAATTAAGAAAATTTGACCCAACTTAGATGAAGAGTCTAATATCCATTTATAGGGGAAGGGATTGATTGAGTATATTTTTATTATTTTGCTAATACCCTTCTGCTATACATTTTCTCAGTAAAGCAGATCAGACATAGGGAAAAGAAAAGGAAAATCTGCACTAGTTTTTGTTTCTATGAATCTCCCATTTCACCAATTTGTTATTGTGTTAACGAAAATGAAGGGGAAATGGGAATTGGAATTCAGGGGCAATAAAGGGTGGAAATACGAGGTGGTGGAGTGTGGGCAAGTGGAAATCTTGCGTGCAATGGGCATTTTGTTGGCCGCCTATGACTTGTGAAAATTTTTCATAGTATGATGTCCATACTTAATCGCCCTCTTACAGGGATCCTTTTGATGGGGAGTCTCTAGACCTAGGTATGCAAACATGAAATTGGGTGGGATTCCTAAAGATGTTTTTTTTGTGTTGGGCTATAGGATCGGGCTTATGTAAGAGGCATCGTCCCTCTAGCAGATGACAAAGAGCTATTACAGTTATCAAATATCCATATTAGCTTCTGAAAGGATGGATCATTGAACTTAGAACTAGAGAGACTGGTGTTAGTGCTGGAACCACGGACAAGGTATTTACAAACACACCCATTTCCCCATTAGAATGTTTTCATGATTTTCAGCTGCATCAAATTGTCTATTGTTTTCCCCTTTCTATAATTTTGTGTTGTTTTTTATGAAACTAAGAATTCTGATAGCTAGAACATAGCAAGGACTCGTTGTTGGGATTTTGGGTTTCTAGTCCTCTTTAAAACCAAGGCACCATTCTAATAATTCTCCCATCATTTGTGATATTGGCTTCTGAGAAATGAGATTTTAATTTAGAAGCATAAGTGATTTTGTTGTAGCCCAAAGATATCATAGGCCCAAGAATTGTGTCTGAGAGTAGAAGAATAAGATTTTATTGATCACCTTAAATTTCTCTGATAATTAAAGAAATTTTATAGAGAATGACCAAAACTTTTAACTAGGAACTAGAAAGTGCTAAGTCAATGGTTTTGAAAGATTTAAAGACTTCAAGAAATAGCAAAGATGTGATGAAATATTTAGCAAGTAATAACAAAGATGTGAATTTTAGCTAGTAATAGAAAAAAGGTGTGATATTTCGAGCTTCTAAAGTGATGGTGGTCAGAGGTCAATCTATAGAAAGAGGGAAAAATCATAGGGGCACATCAAGGTCTAAGTTAAAAGGAAAGAAGAATAAGCAGAAATGTTGGTTCTGTGGAAAATTTGGGCATCTCAAGAAGGATTGTTAGAAAATATACCTTACTTATAGATGAGGATTGAAGGATTGTTGGAAAAGATACCTTAATTCAAAACAAGGATTCAAGTGAGACAAGAGAAGTTACTGCAAGTTCAACAAATTCATTTGGAAACTCAACCATCTTCAGAAAGGGAGGAACATGAAGGATTTCCAGAACTAAAGAAGATGAATATGCAGAGAATATATAAGAAACTTAGGATATGCCTCAACCATCTCTAAGGAGATCTACACAAGTCAAGAATCCTCCTACAAGGTATGGCCATTATGTTTCATTTGTGATTGTGGTTTCTATTGATGGAGAACCTAATTATTTTTAGGAATCAATTAAGGTATTTGAAAGTTCTCACTGGAAAAAATATATGAAAGAAGAAATGGATGCCTTATAAAGGAATAAAACATGGGACTTGGTAGAACTTCCAATGGACATGAAGGTTGATGGCTGTAAGTGCATCTACAAACTGAAAAAGGGTTTTGATGATAAAGTCAAAAGGTATGAAGAAAGACTGGCAGAAAAAGGGTATTCTCAAAAGGAAGGTATTGATTTTCATGAAATATTTTCACCAGTTGTGAAGCTTATTTATGTTCATGTTGTGTTAGCACTAGTTGCTTTACTTGATCTTGAGTTAGAGCAACTAGATGTTAAAACATTATTTCTACATGGAGATTTAGATGATGATATATAAATGGAACAACCAGATGGGTTTTTTCATGATCACAATAAGAGGTTTGTTTTCAAACTCAAGAAGTCATTGTATAGCCGAAGACAATATCCCACAAAATGATACAAGAAGTTTGATTCCTTCATGGTGAGCCTAAATTTTACAAGAAGTGAATATGATCATTGTGTTTACTTTAAGAAGTTTGAAAATGGCATGTTCATTATTTTGGTTTTATATGTTGACGATATGCTTGTGTCAAGAAAAAACATGGTCAAAATCAACAGGTTAAAGGCTAAATTGGCTAGGGTGTTCGATATAAAGGATCTAGGAGTAGAAAAATAAATCTTGGGCATGGAGATACAAAGAGATGGGAAAAATGGTAAGATGTGGTTATCACAACAGAAGTATGTGGAGAAAATACTTATTAGATTCAGTATAAATAATGTGAAACCCATACATATCCCTTTGGATTCTCATTTCAAGATTTCTTTAGGTTTATGTCCTAGTAATGATGAATAAAAGGATTATATCGCTCGTGTACATTATGGTAATGCAATAAGAAGTTTGATGTATGTGATGGTGAGTACTAGACTAGATATTTCACATGCAATTGTTGTTGTGAGTAGATACATGGTGTTGGTTGTGGATCCTGATTATCTTCCTGATTCAGAGGTCTTTGTTTTCAGTCGTGTTTATACTCCATGAATACTTTACACACCAAAAGAATGTACACTCCTCCATGAGGAGGAGTGCAGGGGGGGTCACCCCCCCTATGGGGTCCAAGAGCAAGTGGGCCCCTGGCATGAGTTCATAGGCGAAGCCCCTGAAGGAAAAATTGTCTTGTAAATGTATATTGTAATTTCATAGTATATTTGGATCGTTCATTATAAGGTCGCATATATGATGGTAGAAGTTATGTTAGGGTTTTTTTCCCTAGAAGACAACCCTATTTTATGAGGGAAATTTATTGCGGCTATGTATCATTGTGAATATTGTATTCTGAGAGAGGAGATTGTGAAAGAAAGAAGAGGAAGTTACAACAAGTGTGTTGTAGGTTGTATCCCTTCATTTGTTGGTTAATAATAAAGGATGGACCTGAAAATTTATCTGGTGGACATATCCCACACTAGGTGAACCACATATATGTGTGTTTCTATTGTATTGTGTATCTTCTATGTTTTATTTATGAATTTGTTTTATTTTATTGCTCCGAGATCCTATTTTTCTAAAACATGGCAAATCCAGGTAAAGAGCATTGGGAAGCATTGAAATGGAGCAATAGGTATCTCAAACTCCTGCAAGTGTTGTTAGAAGATATACCAGGTTAAGTATACCCCCTGAATGATACTCTCCTTCATTGTCTTATTTATTGTTGACTGATTCTAGTGAACCAGAATGTTATGAAGAGGCAATGCAGGTAGACATCAAAAAGAAGTGGGAGCAAGGAATGAAAGAGGAAATGGATTCCCTGGTAAATAACCAGACTTGGGATTTGGTACAATTTCCTATAGGAAAAAGAGCATTGCATAATAAATGGGTTTACAAGTTGAAGGAAGAAGATGGAGGAAAAAATAAGTACAAGGCTAGACTTGTTGTAAATGGGTTTGGACAAAACAAAGGTATATATTTTGATGAAATATTTTCTCTTGTTGTTAAAATAACTTCAATTAGGACTATTTTAATTCTTGTGGTAGTAGAAGATTTACATATTGAAAAATTAGATGTAAACACATTTTTTCTCCATGGGGGATTTGGAGGAAGAGATTTATATGCAACATCAATAGGGGTATGAGGTCAAAGGGAAGGATAATTTGGTATGCAGGCTGACGAAGAGCTTGTATGGCTTAAAGAAAGCTCCAAGGCAGTGGTATTTGAAGTTTGACAGGTTTATGAAAGAACAAGTTTATAATAGATGTCATTATGATCACTGTGTTTATTTTAAAAGGATAGAAAATGGAAGCTATATTATCTTGCTATTGTATGTAGATGGCATGCTTCTTGCAAGGTCTAATATGCAAGATATAAATGTGCTCAAGAATAAATTAGCTAATTCATTTGCGATGAAGAATTAGGGTGTTGCAAAGAAAATCCTTTGTATGAGAATAACAAGAGACAGGAAAAATTGCAAATTGACATTGTCTGAGGGTGAGTACATAGAGAAGGTTTTGGAAAGGTTTAGAATGAAAAATCCAAAATATGTTAGTACACCTTTGGCCAATAATTTCAAATTAACTAAGGAAATGTGCCCCAAGACACAAGAAGAGATAAAACAGATGTCAAGGGTCCTTTATTCATCATCAGTTGGCAGCTTGACGTATGTGATGGTTTGTAGAAGACCACATATTGCACATGCAGTGGGAGTTATGAGAAGGTATATGGAAAATCTAGGTAAAGAACATTGGGAGGCCGTAAAGTGGATTCTCATGTATTTGAGAGGTACTGTTGCTCATGCATTATGTTTTGAAGGTTCAAACATTGTTCTACATGGATATGTTGATTCAGATATGGCAGGTGATAAACATAGCAGGAGGAGAACCACAAGGTATGTTTTTACTGTAGGTGGAATAACAGTAAGTTGGATTTCGAAACTACAAAATGTTGTTGCACTTTCAACAATAGAGGCAGAGTATGTTGCTGCTAGAGAGGGTAGTAAAGAGATGATTTGGTTATAGAGGTTTATGGAGGAATTGGGAAAGAAGCAAGATAATAGCAGGTTGTACCATGACAGTGAGAGTGTCATTCATCTTTCAAATAACTCAAACTTCCATTTGAATACTAAGCATCTACAACTCAAGTACCATTTCATACAATTCGTCTTAGAAGATGGAAAATTGATGTTGGAAAAGATACACACTATCCATAATACCGCAAACATGTTAACTATGGGAGTAACCAGGGAGAAACTGAGTTCCTACTTAGTATCAATTAGTCTTCAAGAATGAAAATGAAGATGAGAAATTTTCTAGGTCCAAGAAGGATCATAATCCAACAAGTACAATAGTGGTGGAGTTGTTGAGATCGGGCTCCAAGTGGGCGATCGTTGGTTGTGGATCCTGATTATCTTCCTGATTCAAAGGTATTTGTTTTCAGTCATGTTTATACCCCATGAATACTTTACACCTCGTAAAAATATACACTCCTCCATGCAGGGGAGTGCACGGGGGGTTACCGTCCCTGCGAGGTCCGGGGGAGAAGCCCCTAAAGGAAAAATTTCCTTGTAAATGTATATTGTAATTTCATAGTAAATCTGGACCATTCATTATAAGGTCACAGATCTGATAGTAGAATTCATGTTAGGGGTTTTTTTCCCTATAAGGAAACCCTCTTTTATGAGGGAAATGTATTGCCACTATGTATCATTGTGAATATTGTATTCTGAGAGATGAGACTGTGAGAGAAAGAAGAGAAAATTACAACGGGTGTGGTGTAGGTTGTATCCCTTCATTTGTTGCTTAATAATGAAGGAAGGACCTGGCAATTTCTCTGGTGTACGTGGCCCACACTGAGTGAACCACTATCTGTGTCTCTATTGTATTGTGTATCTTCTTTGTTTTATTTCCGCATTTGTTTTATTTTATTGCTCCATGATCCTGTTTTTCTAACACATGGAAAATCTAGGTAAAGAGCATTGGGCAACAATGAAATGGGTTCTTCGGTATCTTAGAGGCACAAGCAATTATTATATCACCTATGATGGATCAAGTGATTCAGTTTGTGGTTATGTAGATTAAGATTTTGCAGGTGACTTGGAAAAAAGGAGATCCACTTCAAGATCTGTTTATACTCTTGCAGGAGGACCTGTTAGTTGGATGTGAAAGATTCAAACATAGTTTCTTTATCCATTACTGAGGCAGAATATATTGTTGCTTCACATGCATGCAAAGAGGCAATTTGGTTAAAAGGTTTGTTGGGTGAGTTTGGAAGGATGCAGGACAAAGTGAAAGTATTTTGCAATAGTCAAAGTGTTATTCATTTGGCTAGCAATCCATCTTATCATAGTAATATTAAGCATATTTCTATCAAATAACATTTTTTTACACAGGTTGTTGATGAAGGGAGAATGGCTCTGGAAAAAGTCCATAGAAAATCGAATTCTTCAAACATGTTTATGAAACCAATTTTGTTAGAGAAGCTACAATGGTGTTTGGATTCTCTTGGCTTGCAGAAAAGATGATGAATTAATTGGGGCATGATATATCAGGTAAATTGTTGTCAAGTTGGATATTGTTGAAAACATTCCAACCAATTTCCCATGCGATAGCATGCACATGCACATGGATATCAGCAAAATTTAGAATGTGCATGCATGCACTCTTCAGTTAACAGTTTACTGTAATTGGTGGATCTTATTATAATAAGTTTGTCCAATTGTTTCAGAGATGTTATATATACATGGATACCAATAGAGCTGAGGAGAGTGTGTGAGAAAGGCACAATATTGTGGAGTGTAGTGTGTATATAAGGAGAGGATTGTTGTATGCATGTGTTGGCTATTGTAATTCTCTCATGAATAATAAGAATACAATTATCATTTCCTTGGGGTTTTTTCCCATATTGGGTTTCCACATAAATCATTGTCTCAATTGTGTGATTGTTGTTCTCAGTTTAATGATTTGTTTATGCCATGTTTTGCTTCCACTTCCCAACAATCATTGCATTACACATTTTCTTAACAAACCTTGGTATTCGCCTGCAAATTCTCTTTATCGCAAGTTATGAAGGAGAAACAATGGTTGATTCAATTATTTATAGTTGGATCAGACCTCTAGTGGTGTTGTGAGGACAAATGAGGGTGGGGGGGAAGTTGGAACGTATGTGGGATTTTCTATGCTAGATTTTAGTGTTTGAGGGGTTAGTTGTAAGTTCAGGGAGGGAATCGTATGCTCACAAATAGGGTTTCCATGGAACGAGAAAGAGGATATGATGTTGGGAAAGTATTGGTCATTGATAGGAAAGTCACTGTCAACGCTATACTGGCTTTGAATGCTCTAGTATGGGCCACTGACAGGGAAGTCCCTTTCACCATGAACATTGTATCACTGTTTACTTCTTAGCCATCATAAGCAGGTCTCATGTCATCGAGGTGGGAAAAGGCATGGTTGATGAAGTTGTTGATCGCAACGGTTTTTTTTTGTTTTAGTGTTTCTAGTTAATCCCATGATCTCAAGTTCTATAGCCCAATGAAGTTAGGGATTACTATGATTTTTGAAAACTAGAGAATCCCTAATCACATGGAATAATAAACTGTTTTAAGCACCCCTACACGCCAAAGAATTCTATGAATCCCAATTCCCTGAAGTTCATGGGGTTTTCTTTCAAATTTTAGTAGATTTGACCTTGGTTGGACATGACCAATCATGGGTTACCATGTTTGAATTTGATTACATATGACTGACTATGGACACAGGGGATTCACCTTGTCATGAAAATTACAAAACATATCACACTTCATCTAGTTTTTGGCATGACATATTGCATCTTGATAAGGTTTCCACTCGTGCGATATTGTAGATTCTTAATGAAAAAAATCAGCAAATTGAAATTTCTATCAAACACTTAGCAACCTAGAGATAATTGTCTTGCATGAACTTCATAAATGCCTCAAACCCACATTCAGAAATTACCATAAGCAGAAATACACATTGCTAAGAAAATATGCAGCAGAAATAAACACAATGGACAACAACCCATAAAACTCAGAAATTTAGGCAAATGCCAAGGAAAACACCAATGTGGGGAAACCCAACAAGAGAGAGAGAGATATTATTATTCAACTTCAGAAAAGTACAGTACAACAGAAAAATCACATTTCCAGCCAAGAGAAATCACTTATAGCACCCAAACAATCCCACCAAAGTCTGCCTCGTTTTTCGTGCCAAGTCCATACTGTTGTACGACCCTCCCAAAAAATGAAGCACCTCGAAAATTGTGCCAAGAACTACCTCGATTTCCATGCCCTTTCCTCTTGCTGTATGGATTGTACAGACTGTATGGATCCATACAATACGGCCTCCAACAACAAAAAAATAACTCAACCATAAAACATAAAATCTTTCCTTGGGATTTGTGCCCTAGCTCCCTTGGAAAACATGCCCTCTTTGTTGTTCACTTTCCTCTCTCAAGCTTACTCAGAAAATCTCTCTCAATCATCTCCTCTCGTCTTCTTGATGTGTCTTGCACACTACCCAATGCATTCTTTTATAAATTTGAAAATGACATTTTCCCTCCAAAGTGTCTTTTCACCTTCCCCAACCCTAAATCCAAAGGCCAAGATTAGATCTTGCCTTTTTTAAGATCAAGGGTCATGATCCATTCCCTCGAAAATGAATCACTTAAAATATTAAAGTGATTTCACTTTATTACATATGTGCTTTGTGAAAATAAAGTCACTTTAAAATTAGAAGGTACACTTTATTAAAAAGTCACTTTAATAAAAGAACCACTTAAAACAACTTTATAAAAACCTATTAAAATTTAAGTGCCTGGTAGTGTAAACATAATGTAATATCCAGATACACGAAAAAAACAGGCGGAGTACCTCACGAGCTAAAAATCTAACACTCCCTCTTAGCAAGGGATGTACTCCCTTTCACCTCCATCAGCTGGTTCCATCACATTGTGCTCTGTAGGAGCTCCCTCTGAACCTGGAAACATCCTCAACACCTGCACATAACTCAAACTAGAATATCTTCTCTTGGAAACATCCTGGAACCCTGAGCTCACTTCATCCTAAGCATTGGTTCGATCACCCTAGCTAAGCCTTCTGTCAGTGCTCAAAAGAGACTTGCTCTCTTCTCTCAGAATGCAAGACTAAATCCTTGATGCCACTGCAGTCTCAGAAGCCTCCTCACGCTCCTCATCCGATGTTGAATCATACATCTAAGGCTTTCCTCTCAACATATACAATGTGTCCACCGGGTTACCGATCAGCTGCAGCTCCACCGGGTCCACTCCTTGTCTATAGATAAAGACATGTTCTCTCTTGAACAATATACAATATCCTACATCCTCCAAGGCTGAGACTGAGAAAAAGTTAACTCTCAACCCTGGAACAAAGAGAACTCCATCAAGCTCCAAGAGTCCCCCAAACTTGAGTTGGAATCTAACATTCCCAACTCCACGTACAACTCTCGCCATACCACCTTCATTTACCACCTGTTCACCAGGATCAATCTCTATGAAATATAGGAATACTCGCTAGATTCCCGTCATGTGGTTAGAGGCTCCATTGTCCACAATCCATCTGATATCACCTCCAAATCCTCCGCTGTTGACACTGGAAATTGGGTCACCAAAGAAAATTCCTTGTTGTACTTTGAAGCCAAGTCCTCCATGGCTGTTCTAGCAGTTGTCTCAGGCCCCTTTGATTTCATCTTCGTCTTTCTCTTAGGAAAACAACTCTACTCAAGTCCCTTATGAAAATTCCTTTCTTCTTTCTCTTTGCTGTAAGAATAACATTCTCATCAACTCCATATATCTTCTGTTCACTGCTCTAGGATCTTTCTCGAATCTCCTCCTGAGTGAAATCATCCCATAGTCTGCTCCAATCTGGTAGATGCTCACGTCCCACCACACACTTCGCAAAGACTTTCCATTCTTTGGTGAAGCCATATAAGGTTATCCTCACCAACTCAAAATCCGTAATGACCTCTCCAACAAACACCAACTCATCTTTTACTTGAGAAACCCGGGTAAGATAAGAAGAGCCACTCTCCTCCTTACCCATCTTGGTATCATGCAACTTAGCCTTCAAGGCCATCTTCCAGTTCTCATTCTTCGCCTCAAACAAGTTTTTAAGTGCATCCCACATCTCCTTGGCAATCTTTTTCTCAGCCAAATGTTGGATAAGGTGATCCTTCACCCCATCCGGAATAATCCTCTGAGCCTTGGCTTCTTTGACCTCATGCAAGTCCACAACAACAGGATCTGCTGCGGGAGCTGCGACAACAGAGTTGACATAGTTATAAATCTTGTTCTCCTTGAGAACAATTGACAATCGGACCTTCCACTACAAATAGTTGGAGATGCCATCCAACCAATCCTCATATATAATGCTTGCAGCCATATTCCCTGTCACAACTCAAGGAAAACAATCACACACTTTTTCCCAAAAATCACACTGCCCATTGTTACTCAGAGACAATGCTCTGATACCATGTAGATTTTTAATGACAAAAACCAACAAACTGAAATTTGTATCAAACACTTAACAACCTAGAGATAATTGTCTTGCATGAACTTCATAAATGCCTCAAACCCACATTCAAAAATTACCATAAGAATAAATACACATTGCTAAGAAAATATGCAGCAGAAATAAACACAATGGACAACAACCCATAAAAACCAGAAATTTAGGCAAATGCCAGGGAAAACCCGAATGTGGGGAAACCCAATGAGAGAGAGAGAGAGAGAGAGAGATTATTATTCAGCTTCAGGAAAGTATAGTACAGTAGCAAAATTACATTTCCAACCAAGAGAAATCACTTACAACACCCAAATAGTCCCACCAATATCTGCCTCGTTCTCCATGCCAAGTCCATACTATTGTACGACCCTCCCAGAAAATGCAACACCACAAAAATCGTGCCAACAACCTATTGTATGGAATGTTCTATATGGTCCAACAACAGTAAAAACACTCCTCAAAAACTGTGCCAAGACCCGCCTCAATTTTTGTTTCCTTTCCTCTTGTTGTACGGACTGTACAAACTGTACGGATCCGTATAGTATGACCTCCAGGAGCAAAAAAATAACTCAACCATAAAGCATAAAATATTTCCTTAGGATTTGTGCCCTAGCTCCCTTGGAAAATGTGCCCTCTTTGCTTCTCAGTTTCCTCTCTCAAGCTTACTCAAAAATCTCTCTCAATCACCTCCTCTTGTCTTCTTGATGTGTCTTGCACACTACCCAATGCATTCTTTTATAAATCCAAAAATGACATTTTCCCTCTAAAGTGTCTTTTCACCTTCCCCAACCCTAAATCCAAAGGCCAAGATTATATCTTTCCTTTTTCAAGATCAAGGGTCATGATCCATTCCCTCTAAAATGAATCACTTAAAATATTAAAGTGATTTCACTTTATTACATAAGTGCTTTATGAAAATAAAGTCACTTTAAAATTAGAAGGTACACTTTATTAAAATCACTTTAATAAAAGAACCACTTAAAGCAACTTTATAAAGACCTATTACAAAGTTAAGTTCCTGGTAGTGTAAACATAAGGTAACATCCACATACAAGACAAAACATACGGAGTACCCCCTAAGCTAAAAAATTAACAGATATGATTTATAAAATTTGCCTAAATTTCCATTTTGCATCACAATAAACTTTTGATCCTTGCGAAATGATGCATCGTAATTGTTTTTTTATCAATGCAAAACATTGCATTGGATAAAATATCTTTTACACGCGATAATTAAGTTTCCTCCTATGTAATATATTACACTCAAAGACTTTTTGCTTACGGAGCGATGCGTATACAATATATATATATATATATATATATATATATATTATTGCATGAAAAAAAAGATTTTCCTCTATGAAACAACAATGTATTGCATAAAAAATAATTTCTCGATGACATATTGCATCGCACAAAAAAAATTCATTATCATTGTTATAAGAAAAATTTGTCCGTAAGGACAGATCCAACCTATCCGGCTGTGAAGCCAGTTACAACCTCTTTGATAGCTCGGCACGAGGCAGAGACTACCTGCACCTTAGGTGGTCCTTCGCCCGAGGTGGTAAAGAAGGCGAAAAAGAAAGGTGAAAGAATTACAAGAAGTCGTTCTCATGACCACCCACCCTAGGTGTTATCCTTCCTTAGCTTCCTGGATGGCCAAAATGGCCTAGGAGGGTGAAAATTATGGATAATGGGATGAAAATGAGCTCACTGATTTTTAGGACAACGAACTAAATAAAGTGGACAACGAGTTGTTCACTTCCTTAAAGCATTGGAAACTATCCCATAATGGGTCGTCAGGATAAACCGATACCCTGGGTAATTAACCAATGAATGCCTTGAGTAAAAGGGTGTGAAACAAGGGAGAAAAGGGGGCTTAAAAGCTATAGCCAAGTACTTTTAAATGACTGTAAATTGCGAACAACAATCTGTTCGAAGCTTTCAAGGCAGGGAAACAAGCCCATAATTGCTTGACACCCCCCGGGGTGACCCGAGAAGTGACCCCAGAAGGTTGTTAAATCAAAAGTGGGCTGTAAAAGTGGATGAACAACCTTGTAACAAGTTGTTATAGCTATGATATAAGAGAAATTATTCACAATTTCAAATTTGGTTCGTGAGTGAAATGGTGGACTGACGAAAGGTTGACTTTAAAAGTATTTTATTTGTCAATTTTTGTTTTTAACACATGCCTTGGCCACCACACTGTTTTGAAGGTTATCCCGATCAGGCAAACACATCCTGGAACTGTGCCAACCAGTATAAGAAGAGTAGTCCTAGCAGACCACAGTGGTTAGGTTGAAGAGTGCCCCATGCAGTTTAGAGAAGCGGGGATTAGCCACTTATCATCACTAGCGCTTTCGGGCTCTTAAAGCCGCTTGGATGGAAGAAGGATACCTGTGAAAAGGAAGAGGCTCAGGACCCCCCTAAAGAGGGTTTTTGCTGAGCTTACCCAAGCAGAGTAGTATTCTAACTGAGCTAAGATAATTAACTACTTGATCGGGTGGTACAAAGGAAACACCACTCGACTTGTACTAACTAGATAACTTCCGAGGGGCTCCTGATGAAGACTCCCTGGCTTTGACTCTTAATATTCTATGAAATTGAAATTGCATAAAATGAAATTCCAGGCCATCCACGTGGCGAGGTCACGTCTTTCTTTGACAATCGTGCCTCTTGGTTACTGAATTTGAAATCTATTTAAAACTATATACATAAAACAAGTAAATAAATAGGTGACATATATGTCATGGCTAGATAATATGCATATGTAAATATCTAAATAATACAAGTTTTTTGTTCTATGTGTATGGGGCGGACCCCTGAATTGTTTTCAAGTTTTTTGTGTGGCGTTTTGCATGTATTTAGCTTGTTGATTTTGCATGGGCCCTTTTTGGGGCAACCACCTGTAGATTAGTGAGGGAAAAGTGATACAATGAAAATATAACAAGATTAGATAATTACAACATGACAATTACATCATTCAACCCAAAGGAATGGGTTGAGGCTCTTTGTGAACGACGAAGCCGCCATATGCATGAAAGCCCCAACTAACTCCTTGTATGGGGATTGGTAATTTAGTGTTTGAAATATAAAAGGTGTGATGGTTATCTACACAAGTATTAACCATATTTTTTACATGAATTCACAAGTGAACCATTCAAACTACCTACACAGATCAAACATATAAGCATTGGTATGTGTATTATAAATTTTTGGAGTGAGTGCAAGTGATAATTAAAGTGTATATGAGAGTGATTGGATAGGATTTACCTATCAAAATGTGTGTTTTTTCTTCGCTTCCCTACTGGCCCCTTTGCCTCAAACAGGTCTCTAGGTGGTCCCCAACTGCTTAAGAGAAGTAGAGTGGGTGATCGGTTGTATCCTTTCAGGCAAACAATGAAATTTTAGTATTTATGCATGGAAAAAACTGGAATAAATATAACAGAAATTTACACATAAGAAGTATATAACAACCAACTAAGATGGTTGTCTCGTGGGGGAAAATTGACCAAAACGATTGATTTTCCTATTTGGGACAGCAAGGTTAATGGTAAGAAAACGTAACAGAAATATATATGAATGAAAAGATAAAGCAAACAAGTATGGACAACCAGCTAAGAGGTCTATTTAAGGGTTCTCCTAAGGGGCCCTAGGACTCCCATCCACTAGCTAAGGCTGAAAACAATTGAATACTTCAGAAAATCTGCACTAAAACACATTAAACAAATTAAACCAAGTTGTTAGAAGATGAAAGTAAGAAGGTTAAACCCAAGGAAGCAACAACAAACACCTAGTTAACTAATCCCTCTTAGAGATAGCTAACATAATGAGCATTTACCCCTACCCCTCAACCCTTAACCGACAAATGACACATCCAACAACTAAAATTCAACAAGTATCACACACAAAGAGTCTTATCAATTTCAACAGAGCTTTGTTACTATATTCATCCTCCTTTTTTACATTGCCAACCCTCTTATTTATAAAGGAGAGGTGAAGGCTTAGGGTTAGGTCACAAGACACTTGTCACTTTGGAAAAGTGACAAGTGGACCAACCCTAAATTACTTTTGTCTTTTTACAAAAAGTAACCTTATCCAAAAAGGGAACCTTATCCAAAAAGGGGATCAAATCAGATTTGACTTGACCCTTCAATTACATAGTAATACATGCCAAAGTAAATCATGCAAGAGTTGATATTACAAAAAGTCATTTTTCATAAAATGACAAAGTTTGATATGCCACATCACCATTTTCCTTGGGATTTGTTCCATCCCAAAGGCTCTTTGACTATTGTCATGTTTTACAGTTGTAGATGAGGTGTTTTATTACAATAACCAGCCATCCATGGCTGTCGGACTCACCGGAATGAAGCCCCAAGGTGTGGGGAATTGCTTAGTGGCTTTGGAGGGCAAGGGGACTTTGGGATTTGGTCATTGAAAGTAAGGAAATGCCCACTATTTAGGAACTTTTAAGACCTGGTTATGCCCCCCCTTTGCTGCCTATAAGTTTCCCTGTGAGCTGGCTAAAACATGGCTTCGATTTGGGCTTGTTTCGATAAGAGGACCCCTTGGACCTAAAATTTGAGAGGCACTTCGTCTATACCAAACAACCACAAAGCTATTCTTTACTATGCCCATTCTATATCTATGCTTGCTACCTTTTCGCTTCCTTTCATTTGGCGCAAATCCGACTCCGGATGAGTGAGATATGGCCCCGGGAAGGTATGTGGATGGAGTCATCCAATAGACTAATCAGGGAAAGAATTTGAAGGGTAAAATTCTGGGTTGGACACTAGAATTGACAGGTTGCTACAGGCCTGTATACTTGTAGCTGAAATGGGTTTCCCTCACCAGGCCTAATTTTACATCGGAGGCCCCCAATTAGGCCTCTTTCCGGTGCATGCTTGTAGGGCCAAAATGAGTCCCTGTCGCTCTGAGACATGTCACTGAAAATATGGGCTGAATTTTCTAAGGAGAAATTCATGGATGCATTCTAGACTCTACCCCGGTCATTTTGACTATTTACGGGCGAAAAGCCACATCTGGATGAGTGAGATATAGAATTAAAAAGGCCAGTGACTCTTAGGGGGAAGGAATTTAATTCTACTATATAGTTTAAAAAACACTTTAAATTTTATTTATGTTTTAATCAAACATTATAAAAATCTTAAAAAATAATTACAATTACAAATATAAAAATATATTCATAACTAAATTAAAATTTAAAAATAATATAATATAAAATCAAAATAAAAAATAAAATAATATTTAAAATTTAAACAAAAATCACAAAAATTCCCTCCCGAGCCTTTGCCCTTGGTCACATGGGAGACGAGGGCATGGCCTTACCAAGCCCACGGGTAAATGGAGAAATGTAAGTGGTAGTCGTGTGGGGGTTTGGGAGGAGAGGTTGATGGCTGGGACTGGTGTGGGCAAGATGAAATGGGGAGAGGGGTAGGGGGGAATGTGAGGAGGCCGCGCGAGCAGAGGTGGAGGTGGAGCTCAGGCTGGGGAGGTGAGGGTAAGTGGAGGAGGGGGCCATGTGGGGGAGAAAGGGAATGTGTGAACAGAGGAGGAGGTGGAGGGAGAGTATGTGGGAGAGTTGTGGGAGAGGAGGCTGCGTGCGAGGTGGAGGTAATGTGGAGTGAGGACTGGTGCGCGCGAAGAGAGAGTAGGAAGCACGGGAGGAGTGGAGGAGGAATGCATGGTAGTTGGGGAAGAGAGGGCTGAGAGGGGGTTTGGGGAAGAAAGGGAGTGCGTGGTGCAACAATGGAGGAGGAGCGCGCAAAGGGATGGAGCAGAGGTGGTGGTTGTGGGAAGGGTGTAACATGCAGAGGTGGGAAATGGGTGAGGGCCTAGAGGGAGAAGGGAAGAGCAGCACACATTGAAGTGGTGGTGGTGGTGTCCAGGTGGTGGACGGGTGGCCAGCCACCTCCAAAAATTAATTTTTTTTAAAACTATAGGCAAAGTGGGTTTTTTACCAACAGAATGGATGGGAGGTTTTGGGTTCAAACCCCCTACCTTCCATCTGGATTTATGGGAAACTTTTTGAGCTTTCTGGGCAAAAGAGAAGGGGGAGGACTGGGGTTGAAATCCCAGGGATTCCTAGTGACATGCCCAGGCCTGCAATTTCCAGCAAATAACTCCATAATTAAAAATCTAAAGGAGCCATGGAGGCTTGGGCCTGGTGCCCAAGAGGGGTTTGAATCCCCTCTCCTTTGCATATTTTAAACACATACAAAAACCTGAACTTAGCAACCAACAAGCAACTAACTCTGAACCAACAGCCAATACCACACTTGAAGCAGGCAAATAAACATCAATTTGAAGAAAAAATACAAATTCTTCATGCAGGATCTCAAGACAAACATCAAAATATTCCTTAGTTTTTTTGGAAATAAGATTAATGGGTTACCTGGTTAATTGTTTGGAGATTTTTGCATGGAAGTAGGCCTCCCACTACAAAGCTATAGCTTCTTTCATGAAAACCCTCCCCTGCTGTCAAATGGCTTGGGAGAGGGGAGAAGGGTGAGTTTTGATTTTTTCAATTTCAAAAAAAAAAACTAATTTCCCAAAATTTTGCATGAGGCTACGTGCCCCCTCCCACATTTTCCAATTTTCTGAATATATTTAAAAAAATATTTAATTAATTTTTTAATATTTTTTGGAAAAAGTGCAAGTCAAAGTTTGACTTTGACTTTGACCATGCTGCAGCTGACTTAGACCAAAAATGTTGCCCGGTGAAACGGAGTAGGAATCAGACGCAAGTCATATCATTGGAAAGGTATTGACGAGTCCATCGGGAATATGTCATCACCAAATCGAGATAATTCCACCTCAGTCCTCAAATTCGGCCTGGAACAGTGGCCACTTAAAATCCCTGACTTGCTAGTGGGCCCACATGATACCCAATCTTGTGAAAGGTGCCAAATCGCCATACGATATCCAATCGAGGAAAATGAGGTACTGTCAAAAAGGTATCGATGAGTACTTTGATGAGGAGATAATATATTTCTGTTTTGGGGTCATTTATGACTATATTAGCTATTATGAAACCCTGCCATGCGAGCTGGCAGACCCCTTTTTGCCTAAAATCATTGACCAACTTGTGACAACTCTAACCGGGCCATCCGGGGTCGGAATGAGGAAAATGAGATGTTTTTGGAAAGGTGTCTGAGTCTATTATAGCATGGAATCACTAAGTATCTTATTTATAACTCTTTACCCACCAATTTTAAAACATGAAGCACTGCAACTAATTTGGTGTCCAGAAGTGGTCATGAGCTTGCGAAAGCTCATTCTTACCAACCGGGGGTCGAAACTAAGCACGGGATATACCGTTGGAAAGGTCTCACACTGTCCTACACCATGTCTGGGTTTGATTTCCCTTTTGAGACCATAATATGAACATAATCAAACCAGGAAGTCACAACTATTGGTTTTGGTCGTTCGGGTGATGTTGACTTTGCGTCTCTCGTATGGGATCATACTGACTCAGAATTACGCCCATGATAGCCCGTTGAAAATATTGTCCTGATTCCTACCACCTGGAAGTTTTGTATTCCCTAAATCGAACAACCTTGACACGAGGAATAAATTTCATGAGAAGGCTCACAACTCCCTGAAGGAAACCAACTGATACTCTTTCAAGGGAAGAGGCCATAGTAACTATGACCCCGGCCACTGTCTTTGAATGGAACCATAGTACCAAGGGGTGTTTATGGAGAAGTAACTGTGTAAAACACCACCATGTTCATCCCAGAGAAGATTTTTGGGTCAACATTCTTGGCTCCGGAGGGGAAATTCTTTCCAAAGCATGTCGAACAATGGGATCACTCGCGTGACAGGCGAGGATACTCGGTGGAAATTCATACTTTCAAAGTGACCGATGTGGGTGAGGGGGGAATTCAACTGTATTACAAGGACAATTTTTTACATTAGGGATAACTGAAGAATGAAAGTGGTGCAGTAAAGATATATAGCATAATTTATACTGAGATTCACATAAGATAGAAGAATGGGAATAATGACCCAGGTTTTGTTGAGCAATGTGGCCCAAGTGACATCGGTCCCTCACCCAGATTATGGATTAACTATGAGAATTGAGGCTTAAGGTGAACCTTGGCCCAAAACAAATTCTCATGCATACCTTTGATTCTCGACACACAAAGAAGAAAACGGGAATTTTTGAAATCAGTGACCCACCGGAGGAAAACTAACAAGCAAACCAGTCATACAAGGGAATAAAGGAATATAAAAAACATGTGGCAGTAGATGTTGAAATATGAAGTTCTCATAAGTGATGGAACTTTGTAGGAAAATGACCATTGCTTGGAGAAATCAGATTGTAAGTGGTCAGGTAAAGTGTAGTTGCAATCACATAGCTATGTAAGACATCATGCCATCATGGTTTTTAACTTCACCAGAGAATGATATGCTACCCCCTTAGAATTTCCCTGCTGAATTTGATGAAATAAAAACCAGATTTACTCTCATTTAAGATGACTTTAAGACAGAGTTTCCCAAAATGTCAAGTATGGTAAAAGGGATTCTAGGAATCCAATATTTTCACGCAACTACCCAATAATAAAGACAATATCCTTCGTATTGAACACTAGAAAAACCCAAAAGAAGGCAACCTACAACGTTAAAATGAAAAACACCAACCCATGGAAGGGATTATACTCGAAAATCGGAACCAAACCAACAAAGGCTCAATAGTTGAAACCAAGGGAAAAAGGGCTCAAGACTGAAACCATGGGGAAATATACAAGCATGAAAAGGTAACAACAAATACATACAAGAAAGAGAATCAATAATATTGAATAGATACAAACAAGAAAATAATGAATGGTGACATATATACAAGATGACGAGGCCTCTCAGGAATAAAATAACTTTAGGTGACGACCATTCACGGGGAATTGAAGTGGTTCGCCATCCAAGGTTTTTAATCTAAAAGCATTTGTCCCTAAGACCTTGTAGATTGTGTAAGGACCCAACCATAATGAATCAAACTTGCGATGTTTGGATGGGGCCTCATGTGCTTTGTCCCATAATAAAACATCATCTCCTACTTTGTAATTTACCATTGTGGCTCTTTTATCGAAGGAACGTTTAACAATGTCTTGCATCTTTTGGAGGTGTTGGAATGCGTCCTTTCTTACTTCTTCTAATTCGAGGAGTGTGTCTAAACGATGTTGTAAGGGTTGGAAATCATCTTCTGCCTCAGCAATAGCCAACCTCAAGGCTGGAATTTGTAAGTGTACAGGTAGGATAGTAGGAGTGCCATACACCAGAGTGTAAGGACTTTGACCTTTTGTTGTCTTTGGAGTTATACGATCAATCCATAAAGCAAAGTTTAACTTTGTGTGCCAATCACGCTTGTTATCCTTGACTGTCCTTTTAAGGATCCAAATCAGATTTTTATTCGTTGATTCGGCCAAACCATTACCTTGGGGGTAATAGGTGGAAGATTGAAAAAGTTGGATGCCGTATGTAACACCAAGGTGTAACATGACATTAGGCATGAAAGCTGATCCATTATCAGTTAATATCTTAGCAGGGGTCCCAAAACAGGATAAAATGTTACGTTCAATGAATTCTACCACCTGTTGACTCGTAGCATTCCTAAGAGCGATTGCTTTAGCACACTTTGTAAAGTAGTCTGTGGTTGTTAAGATGAATATATGACCAGCACTGGACGGCGATGAAATCGGTCCAATAAAGTCCATGCCCCATCTTGCGAAAGGGACTTGGACTTCAATAGGTCTAAGAGGTAAGGCAGCCAACTTTTTCTTCCTAGTGAAGTGTTGGCAAGCTTCGCATTTCCGACTAAGTAAATGGGCGTCTTTGTGGAGTGAAGGCCAAAAGTAACCTTCATGTAGAACTTTCGTTGCAGTAGTTTTGGTTGAAAAGTGACCTCCACAAACCCTAGTATGGAATTGTTCAAGTGCCATTTCGGCTTGATCAGGAGTCAAGCATCATGACAAAACCCCATCAAGTTTTCTTTGGTAAAGGATTTGGCCTTGTAAAACATATCGAACAATTTGTAAACGAAGTGTTCATTTGGCTTTAGTATCCATGTACGGTGGGCACACACCATTGATCATAAAATATATGATAGGTCTGTACCATGGTTGTGAGGCTAACTCAATTTTGTTAACTAGTTCTTCGAAAGAAATCAAGTCATCTATTTGAGGTGGTTCAACTATGACCGAGGGATGGGATCGGGTTAGCAATCTAGCTGGCCCTATCCCCCTAATGGTTTTTTTTGGCTTAATTTCCAAGTCATACTCTTGCCTGTGCATGATTCATTTGGACCACTTACTATGCAATTTGGTTTGATTCAAAGCAGTGACTAAGAGAGAGGTAGGCACAAAAACCTGAACTTTATGGACTTGGATATAATGTCGAACTTGTTACAATGCTTTATACAAGGAATAACCATGTTTCTCCAGTGGATAATAATTCAGTTGGTGGGGTTTTAAATTTTGGCTCACGAAGGCGATTGGCCTAAGATTTTCCTCATGATCTTTTTGCAACAAGCTTGCAGAAATTGTCTCTTCTGACGAATTAGTGTACATGACAAAGTCTTTAGAGGGATTAAGACTGACTAACAGGGGGGAAAAATCAATGGCTTGCTTAATGGATTCAAAAGCCTAATGGGTAGGAGGGTCCCATTTGAACCGAATGTCTTTCTTCATAAGCTGATTTAGAGGCTTACCTACTTGAGCAAAATCAGGAATGAAGTGTCTCAGAAAATTTATCTTTCCAAAGAAAGATTGCATTTCCTTTTTATTGATAGGTAAGGGAAGATTTTTTATTGCTACCACTCTCCCAAGATCAACTTTTACACCTTCTCGAGAGACGATGTGACCCAAAATTTTTCCCTCTGTAACACTAAAAATGGTCTTCTTAGGATTTAGAGATATGCCAAACCTACGACATCTAAGGAGAACCTGCCTAAGGTGATCAAAATGACTACTCCGTTCTTTGGAAAAAACCGTGAGGTCATCGAAGTAAACAAAAATGACCTTACCCAATAATCCTCTGACAGCAATGGCCAATAATCCTAGGAATCCAATATTTTCACGCAACTACCCAATAATAAAGACAATATCCTTCGTATTGAACACTAGAAAAACCCAAAAGAAGGCAACCTACAACGTTAAAATGAAAAACACCAACCCATGGAAGGGATTATACTCGAAAATCGGAACCTTAGCCCAATAATCCTAACCTTAATCAATCCAAAAGGCATCTTGTTATATGCATATGTGCCCCAACGAGTGGTGAAGGTGGTTTTATGACTATCAAAAGGATTGAGGGCTATCTGATTGTAACCTAAGAAACCGTCTAAAAGGGACATCATTTGAGACCCGGAGACTTGTTGGAGAATCTCTTCCATAGGTGGGACAGGGTAGTTGTCTTTTAGGGACACTCTATTCAAATGTCGAAAGTTGACACACAAACGAATATCGCCAGTTTTCTTCCTAACGGGAACCAAATTAGATACCCATTTTGAGTAACGGACATGGTAAATGACCCCAGATGCTTCCATCTTTTCCAATTCAACTTTAATTGTTTGTTCCAAAGCAGGGTTGTTTTTTCTCTGTCTCTCTCTGTAAGGTTTCGAATCAGGGATTATGGGTATGGCATGGACTATCTCCTGCATATCGAAAACCTTGAGGTCTTGATAGGACCAAGCAAAAACATCCTTGAACTCTGTCAAGAGTTCCATGAACTGAGCGATCTCAGAAGGGGAACATTGTGTACCTATATAAACCAGTTTTGGATATTTATCAGTTCCCAGGTTAATAGGTATAGCTTCTTACACCTTCCTAACTGATTTTCTATCAATACTTGGCACATAAGTAGTGTCATCATTGGAATCAAGCATGGATTCCAATACTGACAAACCAGGGGGGATCTTATTTGTCTTCAATTGGATTATGTTCCCTATTTCCCCTTCCAACTCATGGTTGATATGTAATTCCTCGAACTCCTCCTTGTTTTGAAGGAATCTACAAATTTGTTCATCAGTATCAAAAACTTGCCAAGAATCGACATTATCAGGTAATGCAGGTCTATGTAAAATTTGGACTTGTATATCTTCAATAGAACTTATGAAATTCGAGGTGAAACAAGAACCAGCCAAGGCCAAAGTATCAGCTACGTGGTTTGCGGCCCTAGGCACAGCTTGAATGTTGAAAGATAAGAACTTCTCAATAAGTTCCTTAGCCCTTCGGTGGTATTGTTTGAGGCATGGGTTGTGAACTTCATATTTACCTATAATTTGATTCACAACCAATTTAGAATCCCCACTCACCAATAAATGGCATATTCCTAAGCTTAAGGCCTTTTGGAGGCCTTGAACTAAGGCTTCACATTCATCCATATTATTAGTGTTAGGGAATTCTAACTAAAAAGAGAAAGGGATTGTGCTTCCCTTGGAATCACACAAAAGGACCCCTACCCGAGATCCATTCTTGGATTTAGCACCATCAAAATACATACTCCACACCATTTCTTCCAACTCAAAAGGAGGGACATGTGCATATTCCTTAGATAACATAGTATATGTACCCATACCTGTATCTTGAAAAGACACATGTTTCGTATTATAGGAAGCAGGTACAACCTGCTCTCAGTACTTTGGTTCCCTTCTAATGACTACTTCAACACCCTTATGAGGAAAGGTGAAGTGGGTCCTCTCCATGAAATAACGACCCTTTTTTACTTTGGTGGACCACTCTCTTCCTAAAAGCATGCCATATGCTTCAAGTATATCTGCTACGATCACATTTATGAGCATGCTCACCTCGAGAGCTTGGTCATAAGAAATGGATAAGTCTTTAATGTAATCGATGGTTTCTACAGTCCTAGAATCCAAAGATAAAAGGTCTTTACATGGGCCTGTGCATTCAAGACCCAGTCTTCTCATGACTCACAGAAGCATGACATTGTGCCTCACTCCTGTGTCAGGGACACAGTTATGGAGCACAAAATCAAAAATCAAAACTGAGATATAGAAAGGAGGAATGCCAGAGTATAAATCAATAACATCATATGCTTCCCTAGGTTGAGAAGTGGACCCTTTGGAAAGAGGAAGTCTCTGTTCCATTCGTGGAGTAAGGGGTGCTTGTAGAACATGTGAAAGGTTTTCAAACTGAGCTGGTGTTCTAAGAGCATCTAATAATGTCATGTGGGTGGGAACCTTCACTAGATATTCAACGACGTTGTAAGGCATCAGTGTTAGGAAACAAGGCGGTGGATTATTAGGTAAGTTTACCTTGTTTGGGGTCCAGGGAACCCTGTTCCTTGTAGAGGAAGGAAATCTACCATTCGCAAGAAGTTTTCCCTTTTCATTGTCCTTATGGTAACTTTTGGCCTCTTCCACCCCTTGCGGAGTGGTTTTAGGTGCCCGACTCCTAGTTTCTACAGAAAATCTTCCGAAAGCAAGAAGACCGTCATCACATGGAATAGAGTCTTCCATGTTAATTGGGTCATTTTTGGAAGTGGAAGCAAGTTTGTTTTTTACTGGAGGTAGAGGTGCTTTTCCGCCTTTAGATAATTCCGCGTGACGTGTAAATGTGTAACAATACTCAGGGTCATGGAAGTCTTGGAAAAAGTGACACCAATCTACTTCAACAGCATGTTGCCTAGGAGGATTAGGAGGGAAAGGAGGTCTTGGCCTCAGAACAACAGAAAACTGCATGTCATTCACCTTTCGATTAAGAGAAAGTATTTGGTTGTTCATGTTAATTAACAAATTAAGTGTTTTTGAACTTTCCCTTTCTTCAATCCTTGAAGTTTGGGTAGGTGGAGGTTCATACCGAGGACCCTCATTTCGAAGTACATCATTCATAGGTATCTCGTTAAAATGGGGTTGTGCTAAAGGTGAGGGATTCATACCAGATTCCTCCATGTTTCTTTCAATTTCCAGGGCGCTAGTATTGGCTGCATCTAAAGTTTGTGTTGATTTATATTTTAATATATATTTTACATTCAGATTCATAGTGGTCATGTAATAATGGAACAAATTGTTCCCAGATGGTTGGGAAGCAGTTGGGATCCTATTCAAGGTCGAGGTAAAGCGTTGATTAAAATTTTGTATTTGCTCACCCTCATGGATGGATATGGTTGTGAAATCCCTGAGAAGGGAAGCCACATCATCTGCCCCTTGGAAATGTTTCTTGAATTCTTGGATCATAGTGTCCCAATATGGGATACTATCATTAGGAAGCAAGCGATACCATCTCGTTGCTTCACCCTCGAAGGTTCTCACAAAAAGTCTAATGATGACATCGGGAATTGTTATGTCCATAAGTGCTAATGCATCATAGAGTTTTGTATATGTTCTTCAACATTCAAGGTACCAGTGCCACTAAAATTGGGAAGCCTATTTGGGGCATCTGCAGGTATGTCATGAAGAGGTCTGGCCAACCTCAAAGGAGTGTCAGGTTGCCATGGAATTTCCATCGGGACAACTATGGGGTGAACAACAATAGTTGTTGAAACGATGAGAGAAACAACCTAAGGATTAGTAACTATTGTTAGATTAACTAAAGTTTTCTTTAGTAAGGGGTTTTGAATAGGATAAGAGGAAGAGAGTGACTCAGATCACACTATAGAGGTAACAATTTTTCTTGGTTTCCCAGGTGTATGTGTCTCACTACTTGTTTTCTTTCATGAACTTTGACTTCTTGTAACCCTGGGGGACACTGTTTCCCTAGTCTTAGGAAACTTCCGCCCTGCCGGCTTGTAAGGGGCCAAGTAATTACTTTGAGTACAAGGGGTGTATCACCGACAAGCCTACTCTTTCTAACACAATGTAAAATAACCCAACTAAAAAGAAGCTTTTTTTTTTTTTTTTTTTTTTTTGTTTGTTCTTTTCGAAGTGGAAGGTAAGGTATGATAGACTTATAACTTCTCATGTGAGTTTGAACAAGTGAAATTGAAGATAGACAAGGTAAAAGGAAAGGAAAACTTGATGGTATTTATAACTCCCAGGTCCAATGGAAATTGCAAGGGAACTAAACTATAATGAGTACTAAGGAAAATTCCAAAGGGTTACTCAAAGATCTTGTCAAACGTTTGTCAACAAGTAGGAAAAGGGCCACAAAGAATTTGGGTCCAATGTTTAGTAAAAGTTTGGGATACAAGAAAATATAAAGAGGTTTGCAAGCTCCCTAGTGGAGTCGCCAGAAAAAAGGATGTTGTTATAAGAAAAATCTGTCTGTAGGGACAGATCCGACCTATCTGGCTATGAAGCCGGTTACAGCCTCTTTGATAGCTTGGCACGAGGCAGGAAATACACACACCTTAGGTGGTCCTTCCCCTGAGGCGGTAAAGAAGGGGAAAAAGAAAGGTGAAAGACTTACAAGAAGTCATTCTCAAGACCACCCACCCTGGGTGTTATCCTTCCTTAGCTTCCTGGATGGCCAAAATGGCTTAGGGGGTGAAAATTATGGACAACTTGATGAAAATGAGCTCACTGATTTTTAGGACAGTGAACTAAATAAAGTTGACAGTGAGTTGTTCACTTCCTTAAAGTGTTGGAAACTATCCCAAAATGGGTCGTCGGGATAAACCGGTATCCTGGGTAATTAACCAATGAATGCCTTGAGTAAAAGGGTGTGAAACAAGGGTGAAAAGGGGGCTTAAAAGCTACAGCCAAGTACTTTTAAATGGATGTAAAATGTGAACAGAAAGCTGTTCAAATCTTTCAAGGAGGGGAAACAAGCCCAGAATGGCTTGACACCCCCCGGGGTGACCCAGGAAGTGATCCCAGAAGGTTGTTAAATCAAAAGTGGGCTGTAAAAGTGGATGAATAGCCTTGTAACAAGTTGTTACAGCTATGATATAAGGGAAATTATTCACAATTTCAAATTTTTTTCGTGAGTGAAAAGGTGGACTAATGAAAGGTTGACTTTAAAAGTATTTTATTTGTCAATTTTTGTTTTTAACACATGCCTTGGCCACCACACTGTTTTGAAGGTTATCTCGATCAGACAAACACATCCCGGAACTCTGCCAACCAGTATAAGAAGAGTATTCCTAGCGGACCATGGTAGTTAGGTTGAAGAGTGGCCCATGCAGTTCAGAGAAGCAGGGATTAGCCACTTCTCATCACTAGCACTTTCAGGTTCTTAAAGCCGCTTGGATCGAAGAAGGATACCTTTGAAAAGGAAGAGGCTCAGGACCCCCCTAAAGAGGGTTTTTGTTGATCTTACCCAAGCAGAGTAGTATTCCAACCGAGCTAAGCTAATAAACTCCTTGACCGTGTGGTACTAAGGAAAGACCACTCGACTTGTACTAACTAGACAACTTCTGAGGGGCTCCTAATGAAGACTCCCTGGCTTTGACTCTTAATATACTATGAAATTGAAATTGCATAAAATGAAATACCAGGCCATCCACATGGCGAGGTCACGTCTTTCTTTCACAATCGTGCCTCCTGGTTACTGAATTTGAAATCTATTTAAAACTATATACATAAAACAAGTAAATAGATAGGTGACATATATGTCACGACTAGATAATATGTATATGTAAATATGTAAATAATATAAGTTTTTTATTTTATGTGTATGGGGCGGACCCTTGAATTGTTTTCAAGTTTTTTGTGCGGCGTTTTGCATGTATTTAGCTTGCTGATTTTGCATGGGCCCTTTTTGGGGCAGCCACCTGTAGATTAGTGAGCGAAAAGTGATACAATGAAAATATAGCAAGATTATATAATTACAACATGACAATTACACCATTCAACCCAAAGGAATGGGTTGAGGCTCTTTGCGAATGGAAAATCCACCATATGCATGAAATCCCCAACTAACTCCTTGTATGGGGATTGGTAATTTAGTGTTTGAAATATAAAAGGTGTGATGGTTATCTACACAAGTATTAACCAAATTTTTTACATGAATTCACAAGTGAACCATTCAAACTACCTACACAAATCAAACATATAAACATTGATATGTGTATCAGAAATTTTTGGAGTGAGTGCAGGTGATAATTAAAGTGTATATGAGAGTGATTAGATAGGATTTATTGATCAAAATGTGTGTTTTTTCTTCGCTGCCTGCTGGCCCCTTTTCCTCAAATAGGTCTCTAGGTGGTCCCCAACCACTTAAGAGAAACAGAGTGGGTGACCAGTTGTATTCTTGCAGGAAAACAATGAAATTTTAGTATTTATGCATGGAAAAAACTGAAATAAACATAACAAAAATTTACACATAAGAAGTATATAACAACCAACTAAGAAGGTTGTCTCGTGGGGGGGGGAATTGACCAAAATGATTGATTTTCCTATTTGGGATAGCAAGGTTAATGGTAAGAAAACATAACAAAAATATATATGAATGAAAAGATAAAGAAAATAAGTATGGACAACTAGCTAAGAGGTCTATTTAAGGGTTCTCCTAAGGGGCCCTAGGACTCCCAACCACTAGCTAAGGCTAAAAACAATTGAATACTTCAGAAAATCTGCACTAAAACACATTAAACAAATTAAACCAAGTTGTTAGAAGATGAAAGTAAGAAGGTTAAACCCAAGGAAGCAACAACAAACACCTAGTTAACCAATCCCTCCTGGAGATAGCTAACATAACAAGCATTTACCCCTACCCCTCAACCCTTAACCGAAAAATGACACATCCAGCAACTAAATTCAACGAGTATCACACACAAAGAGTCTTATCAATTTCAACAGAGCTTTGTTACTATATTCATCCTCCTTTTTTACAATGCCAACCCTCTTATTTATAAAGGAGAGGTGAAGGCTTAGGGTTAGGTCACAAGACACTTGTCACTTTTGGAAAAGTGACAAGTGGACTAACCCTAAAGTACTTTTGTCTTTTTACAAAAAATAACCTTATCCAAAAAGGGGATCAAATCAGATTTGACTTGACCCTTCAATTACATAGTAATACATGCCAAAGTAAATCATGCAAGAGTTCATATTACAAAAAATCATTTTTCATAAAATGACAAAGCTTGATATGCCACATCACCATTTTCCTTGGTATTTGTGCCATCCCAAAGGATCTTTGACTGTTTTCATGTTTTGCAGCTGTAGGTGAGGTGTTTTAGGACAATACCCGACCATCCATGGCTGTCGGATTCATCGGAATGAAGCCCCAAGGTGTGGGAAATTGCTAAGTGGCTTTAGAGGGCAAGGGGACTTCGAGGTTTGGTTACTATAAGTAATGAAATGCCTATTGTTCAGGCACTTTTTAGACCTGACTATACCCCCCCTTTGCTGCCTATAAGTTTCCCTGTGAGCTGGCTAAATCATGGCTTTGATTTGGGCTTGTTTCGATAAGAGGACCCCTTGGAATTGAACTTTGAGAGGCTATTCCTCTATACCAAATAGACACAAATCTATTCTTTACTATTCCCATGCTATAGCTATTCCCTCTACCTTTTCGTTTCCTTTCGTTTGGTGCAAATCCGACTCCGGATGAGTGAGCTATGGCCCCGGGAAGGTATGTGGATGGAGCCAGCCAATAGACTGATCAGGGAAAGAATTTGAAGTTGGGGTAGAATTCTGGGTTGGACACAGAAATTGATAGGCTTCTACAGGCCTATATACCTATAGCTGAAATGGGTTTCCCTAACCAGGCCTAATTTGACATTGGAGGCCCCCAATTAGGCCTCTTTTCGGTGCATGCTTGTAGGGACAAAATGAGTTCCTGTCGCTCTGGGACATGTTACTAAAAATATGGGCTGAATTTTCTAAAGAGAAAGTCATGGATGCATTCTAGACTCCACCCCGGTCGTTTTGACTATTTACGGG
>ML784450.1:582474-614586 GCA_009831015.1 Picea engelmannii
TTTATTTATGTTTTAATCAAACATTATAAAAATCTTAAAAAATAATTACAATTACAAATATAAAAATATATTCATAACTGAATTGAAATTTAAAAATAATATAATATAAAATCAAAATAAAAAATAAAATAAAATTTAAAATTTAAACAAAAATCACAAAAATTCCCTTTCGAGCCTTCACCCTTGGTCTCATGGGATACTAGGGCATGGCCTTACCAAGCCCACGGTTAAATGGAGAAACCTAAGTGGTGGCCGCGTGGGGGTTTGGGAGGAGAGGTTGGTGGCTGGGACTGGTGCATGCAAGAGGAAATGGGGAGATGGGTAGGGGGGAATGTGAGGAGGTCGCATGAGCAGAGGTGGAGGTGGAGATCAAACTGGGGAGGTGAGGGTAAGCAGAGGACGGGGCAACGCAAGGGTGAAGGGGAATGTGTGAGAAGAGGTGGAGGTGGAGGGAGAGTATGTGGGAGGGTTGTGGGAGAGGAGGCCGCGCGCGAGGTGGAGGTAATGTGGAGTGAGGACTGGTGCACATGAAGGGAGGGGAGGAAGCATGGGAGGAGTGGAGGAGGAATGCATGGTAGTTGGGGGAGAGAGGGCCGAGAGGGGGGTTGGGGAAGAAAGGGAGTGCATGGTGCAGCAATGGAGGAGGACCGTGCAAGGGGATGGAGCAGAGGTGGTGGCTGTGGGAAGGGTGTAACACGAAGAGGTGGGAAATGGGTGAGGGCCAAGAGGGAGAAGGGAAGAGTAGCATGCACAGAGGTGGTGGTGGTGGCACCCAAGTGGTGGACGGGTGGCCAGCCACCTCCAAAAATTAAAATTTTTTAAAACTATAGGCAAAGTGGGGTTTTTTACCAACAAAATGGATGAGAGGTTTTGGGTTCAAACCCCCTGCCTTCCATTTGGATTTCTGGGCAATTTTTTGAGCTTTCTGGGTGAAGGAGAAGGGGGAGGACTGGGGTTTAAATCCCAGGGCTTCCCAGTGACATGCCCAAGCCTTCAATTTCCAGCAAATAACTCCATAATTAAAAATCTAAAGGAGCCATGGAAGCTTGTGCCTAGTTCCCAAGAGGGGGTCGAATCCCCTCTCCTTTGCATCTTTTACACACATACAAAAACCTAAACTTAGAAACCAACAAGCAACTAATTTTGAACCAACAGCTAATACCACACTTGAAGCAGGCAAATAAACATCAATTTGAAGAAAAAATACAAATTCTTCATGTAGGATCTCAAGACAACCATCAAAATCTTCCTTAGTTTTTTTGGAAATAAGATTGATGGGTTACCTGGTTAATTGTTTGGAGATTGTTGCATGGAAGTAGGCTGCCTACTATAGAGCTTTAGCTTATGTCATGAAAACCCTCCTCTGCTGTCATGAATTTATGTTGTAGAGCTCTCCCCCTTTGGCCAAACTGTCAAATGGCTTGACAGAGGGGAGAAGGGTGAGTTTTGATTTTTTCAATTTAAAAAAAAAAACAATTTCCCAAAATTTTGCATGAGGCTACGTGCCCCCTCCCACAATTTCCAATTTTCTGAATATATTTTAAAAAATATTTAATTAATTTTTTAATATTTTTTGGAAAAAGTGCAAGTCAAAGTTTGACTTTGACTTTCACTTTGACCTTGCTGCAGCTGACTTAACCCAAAAATGTTGCCTGGTGAAACAGAGTCTGAATCGGATGCAAGTCATATCGTTGAAAAGGTCTCGATGATTCCATCAGGAATATGTCATCACCAAATTGAGATAATTCCACCCTAGTCCTCAAATTTGTCTCGAAACACTGGCCACTTAAAACCCTTGACTTGTTGGTGGGCCCACATGACACCCAATCTTGCGAAAGGTGCCAAATCGCCATACGATATCCAATCGAAGCAAATTAGGTACCATCGGAAAGGTATCGATGAGTAATTCGATGAGTAGACAATATATTTTTGTTTTGGGGTCATTTATGACTATATTAGCTATTATGAAACCCTACCATGCGAGCCGACATACCCCTTTTTGCCTAAAATCATTGACCAACTTGTGAAAGCTCTAACTGGGCCATCCGGGGTCGAAATGAGGCAAATGAGATGTTGTTGGAAAGGTGTATGAGTCTATTATAGTGTGGAATTTCTGAATATCTGATTTATAACTCTTTATCCACCAATTTTAAATCATGAAGCATTGCAACCAATTTGGTTTCCAGAAGTGGTCATGAGCTTGCGAAAGCTCGTTCTTACCAACCGGGGGTCGAAACCAAGCACGGGATATACCGTTGGAAAGGTATCACACTACCCTACGCCATGTCTAGGTTTGATTTCCCTTTTGGGATGATAATCTGAACAAAATTAGACCAGTACGTCACAACTATTGGTTTTGGCCGTTCGGGTGATGTTGGCTTTGAGTCTCTCGTATGGGATCATACTGACTCAGAATTAAGCCCATGATAGCCTGTTGAAAAGCTTGTCCTGATTCCTACCACCTGGAAGTGTTGTATTCCCTGAATCAAACAACCTTGACATGAGGAATAAATGTCAAGGGAAGGCTCACAACTCCCTGAAGGAAACCAACTGATACTCTTTCAAGAGTAGAGGCCATAGTAACTATGACCCCCGCCACTATCTTTGACTGGAACCATAGCACCAAGGGGCATTTATGGAGAAGTAACTGTGTAAAACACCACCATGTTGAGCCCAGAGCATATTTTTGGGTCAACAATCATACGATAACAAGGTTGCCTCCTCTTGCCTCCTATGCATTATATCACACCCAAAATCATGGATGATTTTAGGGGCTAAATTTCGCTCATGGGCTAATTTTCCATGGTTTTTCAAAAAACGAGATTCGCTATTTTAAAAATGATTCGCCCAAATTCTATAGGATAAATTATTTTACCTTAAAAATCACCAAAATTTTATAAAAACTATATAAAATCCTTAGGAATTTGAATATTTTACAAAAATATCGCTAATAATTTATAGTTGGCATATGAAAGATTAGTAATATTCGCCAAGGTTTCTACATTTTAAAATAAATTTCCATCCTTAAAATCATCCATGCCCAAAATTGTTCAACTCACAACATAAAGTGTATTGTAAATATTAGGAGATGATTGTGGCAAAGAGTATATCGTGAAGATTTTAGGAATAGTGTGACATAGAGCATATGGCTAGGATTTGAGGGAAGTCATGAAAAAGGGCATATTGTTAGGATTTGGAGAAAAGTGAAACATAAGGCATATTGCACCAAAATATAAAAGAGTGATAACATTGAATACAACTCAAAACATGGATTTTCACAATTTTATTTATTGAAATATACACTTTATGATTTTTTTTTGTTATTTTAAATGATTAAATGTAAACTTTAATTACATATATTTTATATTTAAATTTGATATAGTATTAATTAAATAACTTTAAATATTGATTAGGTTGAATTAATTTTTTAAATTATTAAAAATATTTGCATTATTATTTTTATTTTTAATAAATAAAATATTTTTATATAATTAAAAAAAAATAAAAAAATTAATGAGTTATAATGTTTACATAGAAGATGATAAGATAACTATATGGAAAAGAAGAATTCTTAACATATTTTGGTTGGAATTAAATAAATAATTTATGCAATTTTAAAAAGAAAAATATATTTCTCTTTAGTCTAATCTAAAGAGATGGAAAAGAAACATAACATAATGGTTGCTTCTTTTTAATCTCCTAAATTTCTACATAAAAAAGGAAAGAATAAAATTAAAAGTAACTTTAAAAAACCAAAACGTTAAGCAATGGTGACCTACTTAACATAAATATTGTTTTATTAGTCCTTGTCGTAGGCATAGAGGGATTATAACGATCGATGATTCGTTGAATTCATATTAGTTTGTCCTTTGACCATAAATATTTGCATAATCTCTATTGTTGGAGCTAGGGAACTAAAAACATTGGTTTTTATATACTAAAAAGTATCATATATGTAGTGATTTGATTGGATAACAAATTGGAGGTCTTATTGTCGGCTTCACTATTCCCAATGTTTGATATGTTAAGATATCCATACCTTTTTATCGTGTACAACATTTTTGAATCATATATTTTTTGTATGTATTGCTTGAATGTGGATTAATGCTAGCATTAGTTCGATTGTTTGTCTTAGCATTTTCCGCTAGCAAAATTTATGGCAATGTTTGATATGCTAGCATATCCAAAGTTTGGCCTTCGAATACATTCTCTAGTGTTCGAACTATTGTTACATAAATTCCCCCCCCCAAAAAAAAAGGGCACGTCATAGACCTCCCACATTTCATTTTTTCCTTAAATGTTTACAGAGCATTTCTTACAGACTTAAATGTCTACATAACAGGCTTGGCAGCATTGGATGTTTACTTAGCAGGCTTGTTACAATACATTTTCTTCCATTTTTTTAAATTTATATGCTCCAGCGACATTGTTGGTTCACTGGTTCATGCTTGCCTTTTGCATCTCCACTGATTTCTTATTTTCCTGTTGTTCTTGTTCTTGTTTGCCTATTTGTCTTGTTGCAGTTTGCATGTTTGGGGTTCTGCAACTGTGATTGGAACTGCATCATTCCTGGTGGACTGGTTGTTTCTTGCTTCTTTGTTCGTTGTATGCTGTTTATTGTTGTTTAATTCGACTTTGCAGGGTTCAGGTCCTACAGCTGCAGTTGGGCCTTTTGGTGCTTCTTAACTGGGTTTTTATTTGCTACTTGTTCTTGTTTTCCTAGGGTTTGCAATGTTGGGGTGCTGCATTCGCAGTTGGATCTCTTGTTACATTATTTTGCAGTTGACTCTCAATAAAATAATATTAAGATAAAACAACATAGAAAAAAATTGCAGCCGATGTAAATTGCATCTCTTACGTGTTGAACCTGATTTTTTCAACCTCAAACTATATTTCATAGCTGGCGATGTTTTTTCCATGGTTTATGTCTTACTATGGTTTCATAGTTATGAGAGTAAGTTTTTCTGTGTGAGCGACATAGTTGTTCTCTCCCTTTTTTTTCCTCTTGTAAACTACGTTTCTGGTTCTATAGTTTCTCACGTTTTTGTGGTCATTCCGACCGGCATACTTAGTGAGTTTTATGGACATGGCTTCACGGATAGGTGCTATCTAACTATGGCAGCTCAAGTTCAGTGTATACATCTTGCACCAAGAACTTCTGTGCTCTACAATTCGACCCCACACTCCTCAAACTCACAATCGTACCTCTGCGTGCGATGAGTTTGTCTATCCTACCTACCTTTCCATACATAGTTGGGTTTTCAAAGATTGGTTGTTTTTTCCATGGTTTATGTATTACTATGGTTTCATAGTTATGAGAGTATGTTTTGTTGTGTGAGCGATATAGTTGTTCTTTCCCTTTTTTTTTCCTCTTGTAAACTACGTTACTGGTTTTATAGTTTGTCACGTTTCTGTGGTCATTCCGACCAAACGTTGTTCGGTTGCATACTTATCCACTTTTATGGATGTGGCTTCATGGATAGGTGCTATTGAACTAAGGAAGCTCATGTTCGGTGTATACATCTTGCACCCAGAACTGTTGTGCTCTACAATTCGACCCCACACTCCTCGAACTCGCAACCATGCCTCTGTCTACGATGAGTTTGGCTATCCTACCTACCTTTCCATACTTAGTCGAGTTTTCAAAGTTTGGCGGGTTGACACCTTTTTGGGTTTAGAAACTTTAAAATCACTTTTCGCTCCCCTCCATCCCTACTACCTTCCTCCCTTCCCAATAGACATTAATTATGATTTCAAAAGTCACAGCCAACCAGACAGGTTCGAAAAGATTGACTTTAATACACGGAAATATCAAGAACATCTCCCATTAAAATGAATAGACATGCGAATATTATGGGATTTGGAAATTTCTTTTTCCTGCATTTTGAATTTGCAAAAAAAAAATGATTTTTTTTTGTCTCTTTTAGTTTTCTTAAAGGCTTCAACATACTTCACGAACGTGTCACCCATAGAGGCGTTGACATCATGTGACTATTTAATATTGTGCATATCTTAGATGTCATATTTGAGAATCTTCTCGGATATGGGAATGTTAATACATGCTATTAGTCACTATTCAGCGTACATATTCAAAAAGAATGGCATTAATAAGAAAAAATATCGAGAACATCTATCATTAAAACAAATTAACACAAAATCTATGGAAGATTGTCTAGCGTTGATTTTAAATACTTATTTCCATTTCTCTGTATCAGTGAAGAGTTGCACTTTAAGGTTCCTTCGTTCTAATGTTCTTGGTCATGGATATGTAAGACAACTTAGAGATGTGATTGAGGCCCAAATGAAAGAAGAGAGACTGGTTTTATGTGACGTGAACTTTGAGTAAAAAAAAAACACTATGTTATCCAACAAAAACTCAGAGAGGAGGAAAAAAAAGAACAAGTATCTTTTGGTTGGTGTTCTCCCTGTATTCGATTCTTTGGTTGGTTGAAAAGTGTAAATTCTAAACTTGTACAATATCTACTGCAAAAAGATATTTAGTAAAGGAACAAAAAAGATACAATGACAAATACAAACATTACATAGATATTTTTCCCTGGAAACCCAAACTGGGAAAACCAATATATTCTATATTATTCATCATGTTACAATGTTTACAATACAAAATACATATAGGAGCCAGCAGCATCCAAAAACCTAACCCAATGACCCGGATTAGTCCAAAACCCTAATTTCTTAACCAAAAATAGAAAACCATCGGCAAAGAAACCATGTGCCAAAAACCACCTAAATATAATGTGGTCCTGAGGAAGAAAAATTGCGGTCCCGATGTTGATTTTTTTTTTCTTGGGGGCTCCACCCCCCTACGTGCCCATATCATACGCTCAGACACTAATACTCATGCAAAAAATATAACACATACCCAACATTCTCCCACTTGTTGTTTTCTTTACATACATGGGTTTACCGGGTTACATAGACAACAATCCAAGGCAGCAATGCCCATGGATCCTTTACACCAAGAGAAATTCTCAATGCTCACAGATTTTGTTAATGAATCTGCAACATTCTTCAAAGTGTCCACCTTCATCAACAATACTTTATTTTCTTCAATCATGTCTCTCACAAAGTGATATTGAATATCAATATGCTTTGTCTTTGAATGATGAGCTGGGTTCTTTGCTAGAAAAATTGCATTCTAACTTTCACAATATATTCTTACAGCTTGATGTACCAACCTAATACTTGAACACAATATTTGTAACCATACTTCTTCCTTACTTGCATGAGTGGCTGCCATGTATTCAACTTCTGTAGTTGAAAGTGCCACTACAACCTGTCTTTAGCTCATCCAACTTATTACTCCTCCAAACAGGTTAAATACATACCCACTTGTAGATCTCCTACTATCCAAATATCCAACCCAATCTACATCTACAAATCCATGTATATCCACCACTCTGTCCAATCCTGGTCTTCGTTCGTAACACAATCCATAGCTAGCAGTGCCACAAAAATACCTGAAAACCCTTTTTATTGATGTCCAACGATCCTTCCCTGGTTTTGACATATACCTGCTCAAAACTCCCACTACATGTGCAATGTTCGGTCTAGTACATACCATTTCATACATCAAATTTCCAACTGCACTCACATATGGAACACAAGACATTTCCTCCTCCTCTTCATGTGTCTTGGGACACTGATTCGCAGATAACTTTACACCAACATGAATAGAAACCTTGACCTATTTAGATTCCTTCATATTAAACCTCTACAATATTGTCTTGACATATTTTCTCTGATTTAACCAGATTTTCCTCCTTTTCTGATCTCTTTTAATTTCCATGCCCAAAATGAAATTTGAATCACCGAGATCCTTCATGTCAAATTTAGAGGACAAATGAGTTTTCACATCCTGAATAATCTCCTTGTTGTTTCCTATCAACAACATGTCATCCACATACAAAACCAAATAATTCTAATGATCACCAATTAATTAAAAATACACATAGTGATTCTCTTTGCTTCTTGTGAAGCCAAGTCCCAACATATAAGTATCAAATTTTTGATACCACATCCTTGGTGATTGTTTTAAACCATACAGAGATTTTTTTCAGCTTGCATACCAACTCCTTCTTTCCCTTCATAGCATAACCTTCTAGTTGCTTCATATAGATTTGTTCTTCCAGATCCCCATGTAGGAATGTTGTCTTCACATCCATTTGTTCTATTTGAAAATCAAATGTAGCAGCAACATATAATAGAAATATTATGGAGGTTAACTTGGCAACATAAGAAAAAATCTCACCAAAATCAATTCCCTCAACCTAGGAATAACCCTTTGCTACTAACCGAGATTTGTGTTTCTCCACTTTTCCTTCTGCATTCAGCTTCTCTTTAAATACCCATTTGTTTCCAATCAGATTTCTTCCAGTTGGCAACTCCACTAGATCCCAAGCCTCATTCTTATCCAAACATGGCATTTCTTCATCCATGGCCCTTTTCTAGATATTTCCATCCTCTGATTCCATTGTTTCCCTCACAGTTCTAGGATCATGATCAGTAATAGGCAAGGAAAAATTTAAACGAAAATTAGATGGACTATACCTTTCCAATAGTCTTCTTTCTCGATCTGATCTCCTCAATACTGGAGTATGAGGATCTTATTCTTCTTATTCATGTTCTTCTGTAGAGTCTGATTCATCATTCTTTAAATCAAACTCTATCCTCTCTAGTTCTTCCTTACTTGGTAGGACTTCCTGTTTAACAACATCCTTCATTTCTTTAAATACCACATTTCGGCGATACACTACATTCTTAGTTTTTGGGTTCCAAATCTTATAACCTTTGAGACCATCTTTATATCCAATAAAGATACACTTTTCATATTTCTTGTCCATCTTACTCATGTTTTCCTTTGGAACATGAACATATGCATCGCAACCAAAAACCTTGAGATGTGTGAGAGAAGGTTCCTTACCAGTCCATACCTCTTGTGGAGTATTGTCATCCAATGTTGATGAGGGTGATCTGTTGACTAGGTAACATGTAGTACCCACTACCTCTGCCAAGAATTATTTCCCTAACTCGGCACCATTGAGCATGCACCTTGCTTTTTCCATCAGCATCTTGTTCATCCTTTCCACAAATCCATTCTGCTGAGGTGTATATGGAGTAGTCTTTTTCCTTTCTATACGGTACTTCTTACAAAATTATTCAAATTCATTTCCGCAAAACTCTCCGCCATTATCTATCCTCAACACCTTAATTATTTTCTCTGTTTGATTCTTAACAAGAGCCTTAAACTCTTTAAACCTGTCAAAGACTTCAGATTTCTTCCTAAGGAAATATATTCAAGTCTTCCTCAAGAAGTCATCTATAAATGAGACATAGTACACATATTTTCCCAATGATGGGGCCGACACAGGTCCAAAAACATCACTGTGAACTAGCTGTAAAATTCCTTTTGACCTCGTTGCACCAGAGGGGAATCTTACCCGATTCTGATTCCCATATAGACAATGTTCACAGAAATCAAAATCCAGAGAGAAGTTAGACATACCTTCAACCATACCTTTATCGTGTAGTAGTCGAAGAACCTTCTCTTTGATATGCCCTAGTCTTTGATGCCAGAACATAACCTTTTCTCTAGAGACTGTAGGAGTTCTTTCTTCTTCAACTCCAATATCAAGAATAATGGAACTATTACACCCATCACTAATATTGCTTCCTTGCATCTTATACATAGTTCCAAACCAAACTCCCCTCAGCAACATCATTTCTCCTCGAACCATCCTACATGTTTCCTTTTCAAATATTGTTTTTACCCTGCATCATCCATTTTTCTTATAGAAATCAAATTTCTGGCCAAACCTGGGATGTGCAGAACACCAGGAAGTGTTCTAATCCTTCCATCTATGAGCCTCAACTTGACTCTTCCTCTTCCTATGATTATGGTTGTTGAATCATTACCTAAGAAAACATTACCTCCATCACACCTTTCATATTCATAGAACCACTCCTTATGGGAATTCATATGAAAGGATGCACCAGATTCAACCAACCATGCCTCATGATCTGCATGTGTGCTTGAAGAGGCCAAGTACACATCCCCTCCTTCTTCCTTGGAGTTCTTTCTTCTGTAGAATAAGATTCTTCAGATCCCTTGTTTTACTGAACTTTGGATCTACACTGCTTCTTGTAGTGCCCTTCTTTTCCACATCTCTAACATACCCTTACAAACTTTTCAGGAGATTTAGATCTACCCTTAGACTTAGATCTCCCACTTGAGAAATTAGATCTATTACTTTCCTGGGAATGTCCTCTTGCAAATAATGCGTCTGTTCTATGTCCTTCCATATTCTTCTGTCTCATCTCCTCCGACAACAAGGATGCGACCACTTCTTCAAACTTTAAGGAAGTTGTATTACTACCTATGGCCACAACTAGACTATCCCATGAGTCTGGTAAAGAACACAACAAACTGACACATTTATATTCATCTGAAATTTTAATCTCAACAAATACTAACTGACTTACCACGGTATTGAAGGATTTCAAATGCTCTATCATGGAGTCTCCATCTCTCATCCTCAGGTTATACAACTTCTTTCTCAGGAATAGTTTATTTACTAGGGACTTGGACTGATACAACTTCCCCAACTTTTCCCATAAATCCTTGGTTGTAGATTCCTTTGACACATTTAATAATACTGAATCAGAGAGACACAGTCAGATTGTGCTCTTTGCCTTCTGATCCAACTTTTTCCAATCATCTGCAGAATTTTTTGTAGGTGTAGTACCTAGATCTACTGCGATCCACTAATCTTTGTCCACCAACAAATATTCCATCTTGAGCTTCCATAGCTCAAAAAAATTCCCATTAAACTTCTCGTTCTCCATCTTTGAATTGCTTGCCATTTCTTTTCACCTAAAAAACAATACCGTGCATCTCCCACTATAACAAGGCTTATCACAGTCCCGAGACAAACCCTTGACCACAAAGGTGCCCCCCTGAAGCCAATAAATATCTGATACCAAATGTAAATTCTAACCTTGTACAATATATACTGCAAATAGATATTCAGTAAAGGAACAAAAAATATACAATGGCAAATACAAACATTACACAAAGATTTTTCCCTGGAAACCCAAATCGGGGAAACCATCATATTCTATATTATTCATCATGTTACAATGTTTACAATACAAAATACATATAGGATCCAAAAACATCCAAATCCCTAATCTAATGACCTAGAATATTCCAAAACCCTAATTCCTTAACCAGAAATAAAAAACCATCGGCAAAGAAACCATGTGCTGAAAAATAACCTAAATATAATGTGATCCTAAGGCAGAAAAAATGTTGTCCCGATGCAGAATTTTTTTTTCTCGGGGATGCTACCCCTGAACCCATGAGTAGGGGGATTTTCCCCCCTACACCCCCCTGTGTGTCCGATGCATACGCTCAAACACTTTTACTCATGAAAATAATATAACACATACCCAACAAAAAGTTTGCCTGCAAATTTGTTTGTTGATATTCTTTGTTTTCTTGTTGGGAGTTGTAATGGATTTTCAGGTCACGTGCAAAATACTTCTTTGTTAAAGCATATAGTTTCTTCCAACAACACATATTTGGCAAGTGTATCGAATTCTGTAGATTGAACAAGAAGTTTTCTTCCTTGGGAGCGTCGCACTTACTGTGGCTTGCAAAATGGTTTGTGATGTTCATAAATGATGTGAAATATTACTCCATTTGCGAATGTAACCAGAGGTGGGTAACAAAAACTATATGGGTGGATAAAATGACATATTATCACTATGAAACTTTCTATTTCAAAGTTTATTGAGATACTTCTGGGTGTGGTAACTGACTTGAAAGAGAGCCATGTTCTTTGTCAAAGTTTGTTCGTTTTCCTCTGGATGTAATGACAAACTCTACATATTTGGCGTCACCTCCAAACATTCCATACCTTTTTGTGGGCCGCCATAACTGCCACCACTATGATGAAATATATATTTTGATGTGATCTGTAACATTTGATACACTTGCCAGACCTGTGCTGATGCGTTCTGCAACATTTCATACACTTTCCATACCTGTGCTGCCCGAAGAAGTCATGTACTTCAATAGAATAACATTTTGCAGTTGGGTTGGACGTTCCTTCCAATTTACTGTAATAAAACAAAGAAGTTCAACATACAAATCTTCAGGCAGGCTCTTCAACCAAATAGATGATCGAATACAGGGAGAATAACATTCACAACATGCTTGAATTTTTTTCCCGACCCATAGCTAATGTCACATAAAACGACTCCCTTGACTTTGAATTGGGCTTGAATCACATTTCTAAGTTGTCTCGGATGACAATGGTCAGGAAAATTACAAGGAAATCACCTTAAACCCCAAGTTTTTGACGATAGAGGGAAATTAATACTTGACAAAGAATGGAATGTTGAGTAACCAACCAATGCAAGAAGGTCATATCTGGAAGAGACAATCTATTCAAAAAACTAGGATAGATCTAGTTCGCAGCATCAATTAAGTCCAAGACCCAAATTTGATATTCAACTTGATTTTTACGAATAAAGGATTTGATCGTCAAGAAAACTGTGAACAAGCTTAATCAATGTACATATTTTTTATTGGTTGGCGACGGGCCAAATCTCAATCATTGTGGCAAATAATCTCAGCTATATTTTGTAACCCATCTTATTTGAATATAGAATAATTGTGGTTTTTTCTTTAATAGTGTTTTCCGATGTTTGGTATTTCTTTTCATTTTATTTTGTACCTTTTTTCCCCGTGTGTCTTTAAACATGTACGACAAGCTTTTCTTTTTGCTGCCCACTACTTCAATTTAAATAAAGGCTACTTTGTTCATTTCTTACATTTTACATTGAAGAATAATTTGTCATAGGGCATACTTATGTGGTGCCGACGCTATACTTAAAGAAATAAATTGGAGGACCCATCCTTCTTTCATTCTTTGGGTCCCATAAATAGAATGAATTAATGACTTACAACAAGGCAGCTCAAGTGTTGCTGCTATGTTCCTGTTAAATATCTTGCATATATTGCAACTTCTTCTATTTGATAATATCCATGCATATATACTAATATGAGTACTATTGGAATAAACATAAAAACTTCCTCTTGGGCAAAACTTAGCCAATTATCTGGCCACTGGGTCCCAAGTCCCAGGTTTGTGGTATTGAACAACTATGTTCCTTGTTTCGTCATATACATATTGCAACCAAAGAGCTTCCATGATCTACAATTTATGCTCTAACTACTGATAACTCACTAGGGGTTCAAAAATCTTGGCATTAATAAAGGAACCACTGAAGCTTCCTTAATTACTTAAATTACACCAAATTTTGATTAAATTAAATTTAATTTAGATATTAATGTTTATGGAAAGTCGACGTTTTCTCATGTCATTGCAAGGAATACAAGATGAATAGATGATAAGGAGTTTATCTCGTTGAAATCATAATGCAAATTTATGTTTCTTGTTGCATTATATACATCTTTCAGTCAAAACTTTCATGGTTTCAACGAAATTTGCGAACCGAAGAGCATCCTGCAAATTGGGAGATCATTTGCATTTGAAACAAAAACAATCCATTAAAATATATTAGTATGAATATTATTCAAATAAATATCAAAACTTTCTCCATTAATACAAAATAAGTATGAACACTATTGAAATAGATATCAAACCTTTCTCTTGGCCAATACTTAGCCAATTATCTAGCCACCATGCCCCGGGTTCGTGGTATCCAACACCTATGTCCCCTGTTCTATCATATACATTTTGCAGCCAAAGAACTTCAATGATCTGCAGTTTATGATTTTAGTAGTGATAATCCACCAGGGATTCGAAAACATTGCCATTAATAAACGGAAAAAAAAGGTTTCTTGACTGCCAGATAGTTATCCCTTTTCCGCTTTTCTTTTTCCCTTCCATTATCACTTTCTGGTTTTATAATTAGTTTCCTTTCTATGATTGGCAGTTGTAGGGTTGGCGGGTTGAAAATATCTTCATATCCATCTGTATCTTCACATGAGGAATCCGACTGACTGATGTTCCTTTCCATACTTAGTCAATTTTATGGTCGCGGTTTCCAGGTTGGCGCATACAAACTCGCCTTTTCTTCTTCCCAACCATTATCACTTTCTAGATATATACTTAGTCACCTTTCTATGATATCCAGTTCCAGGCTTGGTGGGCTGAAAAATCTTCATCTCCATCTATATCCTCACATGACGAATCCGACCAACCACTATTCCTTTCCATACTTAGCCAATTTTATGGCCGCAATTGCCAGGTTGGCGCTTACGAACTCGACTGTTTATTGTTCTGTTATATACATCTTGCACTCAAAACATACGTGATCTACAGTTCCACCACGTGTTCCTTGTATACATTAACTTCATTCAAAGTATCTGTTGTTTCCTTCCATCCCCACCAACTTCGAGTCCTTCCTGATATACATTAACTATGCTCTTACTAGTGACAATTGGACACACTGGTACGAAAGAATTGGTGCCCGCTGCTCCACCATATACAAATTGACTACCGGACTTCGACATTGTCCCCTCTTCTGTGTTACACGTTATGCATTCAACTGTTCTGAACTATACAATTTGGCCGTCGGGGCCTTACATCCTCTGCGGAAACCTTGTGACTCTATTTTGCATCCTCACGTTGGCGGGTTCACGAAAACTCCAAGTCCTAGTCATTGTTTCTTGTTCTTCCCATCCCTATACTTCTTTCTATATATGAAACACCAAAGGTTTAATACTAGAACGACATCATGCAACAAGCGTAAAAAAATCGTCATTAATAAGCAAAAGTCGGGACAACAAGCCATCCCTATAGAACTTGTCCATAAACATGCAAACGAGATCTTACATAGCGGAAGCAAGTCCTGACTAGTGTTTACATGTTCCATACTTTCACATTTATTCGATTGCGGGTTCCCGGATTGACGGCCTCAAAATTGTGTTTCAAATTTTCCACGAGTTGCAAACAGTGCTCGAAGTTCTGCAATATACAATTTGTCTGTAGGAATGTATAAAAACTCTTAATTCTCCTCTTCCCCCACCCCCCTCTATTATCCCTTTGTGGTTCTATATTTAGTCACAACTATATGATCACAGCCTCATAGATTTGGAAATTGGCAACTCTTTATGTATATATTCACACCATGAGCCCGACCGACCGCGGTCCGTTTCAATACATATCCAATTATGTGATCACCGGGTCCCGGGTTTGCGGTATCCAACACCTATGTCCCTTGTTCCATCATATACATATTGCACCCAAAGAACTTCCGTGATCTACAATTTATGCCTTTACTAGTGAGAACTCACCAGGGGATCGAAAGGATTTGCATTAATAAGCGAAAAATAGATTCTCTTCTGTGAGACACTTAGTACTTTTTCCCTTGTCTTCTTCCCGTGTATTATTGCTTTCTAGTTATATACTTGGTTGCCTTTCTATGATCATGGGTTCCAACGTTGTCATGTTGACATATCTTCATCTCCATCTATATCCTCACATGATGAATCCGATCGACCGTTGCTCCTTTTCATACTTAGTCAATTTTATGCCCACAGTTGTCGGGTTGGTGCTTTTGAACTCTGATGCTTCTTGTTCCGTGATATACATCTTCCACTTAAAATTTCCATGATCTACAATTCCACCTCAGACTCCTTCGTACTTTTCCCCTTTTTTTCTTCCCATGTATTATCGTACTATAAAGTATGGACATGAGAGTTTATAGAGCATGTATGGATTTTTCATTCCATACGTAGCCACTTTTTGGATCGCGGGTTCTCGGGCGGGCGGGATCAAAATTGGGTCTCCATTTTTCTGTGCCCTACAAATAGCACCTAGAGTTCCACGATATACAAATTGACAAACAGACCTACGAGATGGCTAGCTCAACATTGCACTTCTATTGTTCCGTGTCCTCCAAATAGCACTCACAATTCTGCGATATACAAATTGACAGATGGACTCCAGGGCTGGTAGGGTCGAGATTGTCATTGTTTACGGATGGTAATCCCTATCAACTATCTAACAGTATATAAAAAAATTATTTTCAATACTAAATTAGCTCTTACTAGTGACAACTGGACACACTGGTATGAAACAGTTGGCATCACACCCTCCGCAATATACAAATTGACTACCGGATTCTGACATCGTCCGCTCTTCTGTGTTACAGATTATGCATTCAAATGTTCTGAGTGATACAATTTGAATGTCGGTGCCTTGCGTCTTCTGGAGAGACCTTGTCAGCCTGTATGGATCCTCCTATTTCCAAGTTCATGAAATGTCCAATTCTTGGATAATGTTTTGGGTTGGCGCTTTCGAACTCAATTGATTCTTGTTCCATAATATACATCTTGCAATCGGAATTTTCGTTCTCTACAATTCCATCGCACACTCATCCCTTTTACCCTTTTCTTCTTCCCTTGTGTTATCGCCTTTTGGTTATATACCTAGTCCCCTCTCTATCATCGCGGGTTCCAGCATTGGCAAGATGACATATCTTCATTTCCATCTATATCTTCACATGACGAATCTGACCGACCATTGTTCCTTTCCATACTTAGCCAATTTTATGGACGCGCTTGTCGGGTTGGCGCTTTTGAACTCTACTGCTTCTTGTTTTGTGATATGAATCTTGAACTCAAAACTTCTATCATCTACAATTCCACCACGGACTCCTCGAACTCGCAAGCTTCATTCTACCATGGTTCACAAATGTTTCAAAGTATCTATCGTTGTCTTCCATCCCCACTAATTTCCTGTCCTTCCTAATATACATTGGTTGTTCTCTTACTAGTGACAACTAAACACAATGGTATGAAACAGTTGCAATCTGGCCCTCCACAATATACAAATTGACTACTGGGTTCACATCTTGTACTCAAAATTTCCATGATCTACAACTCCACTACGGACTCCTTAGTCCTTTTCCCCTTTTCTTCTTCCTATGTATTATGGATTTTTGGTTATATACTTATTCTCCTTTCTATGATCACGAGTTCCAGCATTGGCGGGATGACATATCTTTATATCCATATATATAATCACATGATGAATCCGACCGACCGCTGTTGCTTTCCATACTTAGCCAATTTTATGGCTGCAGTTGTCGGGTTGACAATTTCGAACTCAGTTGCTTCTTGTTCCGTGATGTACAACTTGCACTCAAAACTTCCATGATCTACAATTCTACTGTGGACTCCTCAAACTTGCAAGCTTCACTCTACCATGGTTCACAAATGTTTCAAAGTATCTGTCGCTGCCTTCCATGCCCACTAACTTCTTGTCCTTTCTAATATACATTATTTATGCTCTTACTAGTGACAACTGTACACACTGATCCGAAACAGTTGGCATACGACCCTCCGCGATATACAAATTGACTACTAGGTTCTGACATCATCCCCTCTTCCGTGTTACATATTATGCATTCAAATGTTCCAAATGATACAATTTGACCGTAGGGGCCTCACGTCTTCTGGGGATACCTTGTCAGCCTATTTTGGATCCTCGTGTTGATAGGTTCACAAAATATCCAATTATTAGTCATTGTTTCGGGTTGGTGAATTCAAACTTTGTTGCTTCTCGTTCCGTGCTATACATATTGAACTCAAAATTTCCATGATTTACAATTCCACCGTGGACTTCCTAGTACTTTTCCCCTTTTCTTCTTCTCATGTATTATCACTTTCTGGTTATATACTTAGTCTCTTTTCTATGATCCTGGGTTCTAGCATTGGCGGGCTGAAATATCTTCATATCCATCTATATCCTCACATGATGAATCCGATTGACAACTATTCCTTTCCATACTTAGCCAATTTTATGGACGTGGTTTCAAGGTTGGGGCTTTCAAACTCTGTTGCTTCTTGTTCCGTGATATACATATTGCACTCAAAATTTTCGTGATTTATAATTCCACCGCAGACTCCTTAGTCATTTTCCCCTTTTCTTCTTCCCATGTATTATCACTTTGTGGTTATATACTTAGTCTCTTTTCTATTATCGCGGGTTCCAGTGTTGCGGGCTGACATATCTTCATCTCCATCTATATCCTCACATGACGAATCCAACCAACCATTGTTCCTTTCCATACTTAGCCAATTTTATGGCCGTGGTTGCCGGGTTGGCAGTTTTGAACTCTACTTCTTCTTGTTTCGTGCTATACATCAAGCACTCAAAGCTTTCATTATCTACAATTCCACCACAGACTCCTCGAACTTCCAAGCTTCACTCTACCATGGCTCACAAATGTTTCAAAGTATCTGTCACTGCCTTCCATCCCCACTAACTTCTTGTCCTTCTTGATATACATTAGTTATTCTCTTACTAGTGATATACAAATTTCCCTCTGGACTGTCCTATCATATCCTTTTCGGTGTTACGCGTATTGCACTAAAAAAGTTTCGAGACATACAATTTGACCCTCGCGCCCTCACCTCCAACGGTTGTAACTTGTAACCCTATTTTGAAGTTGATTTTTCCCGTACCCGTGACCTTCGTAATTTATTAGTATGTAATTAGAAACCTTTCATGGTAACAACTGACCATGCAAGAACCGTCAACATTGTCATTAATAAGTGAAACACTCGAGGAGATCTCCCATTATTATGCATTAAACCAAGATCTATGGAGAGTTATATTGTCCCTTCCGATTGTTCATATCAAACACACATTGTCGTGTTGGCCCACTTAGAAAATATACAATACTTAATCATTGATTGCCGTATCCGCCATGTTCACATTTCTATGTATGCAATTACTAGTGTTTAATGCTAACAACGCATCATGCAACAGCCGTCCAAATTGTCATTAATGAATGAAAGTCTCAAGGATATCTCCCATTCACACACATTTGACCAAGATTTGCGTAGGGTTATATTATCCCTTCCAACTTTTCATTTCATTCATTGTCTGGAGCAAACAAATGTTCTTGTAGACTTATGGCAGTAGTTCGACAACATTTTTGTGGAGATACAGTAAATATCTTTGGACATCAGGAACAAAACTTCCAGTGGTCCAGGGCATACTTTTACTATTCATCCCATTCCACCCAGAACGAAGTCATTTGGACCTCTGGAATCGCTCGTTTAGGACACATCCCTGAGGTTTTTGATCATAAGGAGGTGGTCTCTTGGTGCGTCGAAAAATATATTCCAATCCAAAGAATTATTCCACCACCATTCTCTTGTTTCTTTGTCACCTCAGGTCTTTTGCAAGATGTTAAAATTGTCGAAGCCAAAATTTACGTTTAGAGGACAAGATTGCAAGTAGTTCCTAGAAAAACATGATAACGGGTTGGACATATTAGCCGAGTTCCTCGAATAGCCGAAAAAAGTTCTTGAAGATATCACAAAGTTGTAGGTAAGTTCCTTTAGAAATCCATTCCGGGAAATTGCTTGGTTGTTTACAAGAATAACGGGACAAACATCCATGACAAGCATTTCCCATATAATTATTTATATTTTGTACTTCACAGTCAAGGAAAAATTCATTTTCGATTGGGGGAAGCTAATTTCCATTGAGATTTGTTCCCAGTTGTCATGATTCAAAGGATCAAATAAATTTTATATGTCATCCTACTTGATTTTCGCAATAGTGCATTGCTGTCCATTTCAAAAAGTTTCTCTTTCCAATAAAATTAACTGTGGATTCGACCCAGTAACATTCTGGTACCAGGCCCTGTGGAGGCACAAGGCCTCCCATTGGTTTTATGAAGCTTTTAATGGCTTTGTCTCAGTTTTCAAATATTTATTGTTAGGGAAGGATTCTCCATGGATGTCTAGCCAGGAAACCAAGTTTTTGAATAGGAAGGGCACACTTGAACAAAAGGAAAATCACAGTGTACTCGTGGTATTTGGCTCTAAGAAAAATCCTTCTTTCCTTCCATGCCACATCATGGACAATATGTTTGTTGCAAAAATAGCAAGGCAATAAAACCACTGGTTGCATTTTTTCCATGACAAGAAAAAAAACCAGTTCATTCCTCTACCCTCGAAAGTCGGAGACTTCGTGTGCAGAAACCTCAAAAAGATTGACGAATTTTCCGTCCATTTCAAGAAATTGAACCTAATGTATGCCAAAATGCTGAAAGGGTTCGACCCTAATGGGATTTTTTGAAAACATTTACTGGCAGTTGGCTTTAACAACTCTTTTATCCATAGAAATCTTACCAAAGACAGGGACATTGACGACAACAATCCTTCTTATGGAGATTGCGACATAGAGACATTGCAAAGCACGACTGAATTGTACAGAGAAAAGGGAAGAGTATCTGGTGAGAAGAGTGCCCAATCCCCTGCCAGCACTCCCAAGAGAATGACATCACGGAGAATCACTTCAATGACCCACCCCAATAATAAAGAAACCCAAAAATCTTTGAATGAAGGAGGATATAAGAAACATCCTCACATAAAAATTGATAGTTCTCACAAAATTCCACTAACGAAGAAGAGAAAAAACAATGCAGGGCAGGTGGACGAACCCAAAATTGAAAGTGAACAGGTGCAACTTGAAATTGAAACTAAGCACATGCGCAAAATTGGGTCATCTTCATTGTAAATAACTGACACCGAAATTTTTTATGAAGATGAATCCTTCATATTCCAGAGCATTATTTTTGACAACGAATCTAAAAGTATGGTCATTGAAAAGAGAGATGTAAAAAATAGGAAAGACAAATCTCGCACAGAGATTAACTTTAGGGAAATGTGGTTGTCCCAAATCTCCCTATTTCACCAAGTAACCGGTGATGATCTTCATGATTCCATTGGAGGAATTGAAGCGGAAAATGCCAGACTGAAAGACCGCCTCAACAAATTTGAGAAGGCTTTCATTGCCACCCCAGAATTTTCCAGTCCTTTAGCAAAAACCGTGCCTGATACCACTGCAGCCAAGATGAAAGTATCCTCTACCTGCCATGCATGCTCTAGAGCCCTTGTAGAGAATAAAATCAACAAAATAATTCAGCTAGTTACTAAAGACTCGAAAACATCGCAAAATTTAGTTTCCTTTCGAAATAAGGAAAATGATTTGCCCAAACATTTGGAGGCGAATTTAAAAAATGATCAGCGTTTCTATGAACAGGTGTTGACCCATTTTTTCAACCATGCCATCAACACATCGAAACTAAAAAGAAGACAAGCGAAACTCCCCTCCCCAAAGCAGACCGAAAAAGTAAAAGCATGATGGCAAAAGAAAGTTCAGAACCTAGAGCTCATTATCGAATCATGTAAACAAGCCATATCAAAAATGGAAGATTTATTCAGAAGCCTGATCCAAACAGACTTAGTCGGAAGTACCAACGAGGTTCAAGACCAAAACTTAATTCTCAAATCCTTTTCAATGAACAAAGAAGACTTCCATGAACAACGTGATATTTTAAAGGGGTTGTCTTTTGAAAAATTTTACAGCATAGTTGAACATCGTGTAGATGAGCTCGAGCGCTGGGTACTGGACTATGCAGCACACAATGAAGAAATTGAATAGAGTCTGCATAGTATTTCAATGGATCTAAGGAAATTAGAAAATGACCTTTACGACATAGAAATTTGAGATGAAATCAACATGCCCCCCATGAGAAGCTACATCGAAGAATGGTTCCAACAGAGAATGGACAACCTCGCCCAGGAAGGGAAACAACCGGTCGACACGACTCCACTTACCCTTGACGATAGCAACAAAAATTCATCGGCTTCATAGTAAGTCTATACTGGCATCTTGTTTTCTTTATTAATCCATTTTAAGTCTACACTGTCATCTTGTTTTCTTTATCAATCTAGTTATTATCTCTTTAAATAGAAAACTGTAACCAAAGATTCATAACTTCCAATTTCTTCTTTTTAGGTCTTCCTCTCTACCGTCACACACTTCTTCTTTTGACATTCCTAATTCTTGTACTTATTTATTTTTATAGTCCACGGGAGCCCCAATCCCAGTTTATATGAAAAACACATTTAAATTTACAGAAATATGTAACATACATTATTAATTTTTGATAAATTTCAAAGAAAACTGTTTCGGGAATTCCTTTATTGTATGCTAAATTTTGGGTGTCTAGAAACCTTTGCTATTTGTTCCAAAGAAAACTAATTTGGGAATGCTACATTTTTTGTGTCTTATTGTATGCTATTTTTTTTTTGTACAAGAACATTTGTTGATGTAACAGACGTTGCTACTTTCAAAGAAAACTAATTTGGTAATTCGTTTGTTGCATGACGTTGTTACTATTCTATTGTATGCTAAATTTTTGGTGTCCAGAAACCTATAATTTGATCAATTTCAATTTTTTTTGTGTCCAGAAGCCTTTGTTTTAAAGAAAAATAATTCGGGAATGCTAATTTTTTTGTGTTTTTGTCCATGAACCTATGTAACAGACGTTATTACTATTCTATTGTATGGTTTTAAATGTTGATGTAATTTCTAGAAATATGTAACAAACATTATTAATTTTTGATAAATTTCAAAGAAAACTTATTCGAGAATGCCTGTCCAGGAACCTTTGTTGTTTGTTTCAAAGAAAACTAATTTAGGAATGCCAAAATTTTTTGTGTCCTATTGTATGGTAATTTTTTTTTCTCCAGGAACCTCTGTTGATCTAATAGATGTTATTACTTTCTAAGAAAACTAATTTGGGAATGCCTTTGAGCCCTTGTTTTAAAGAAAACTAATTTGGAAATGCTATTTTTTTTTGTATTTTTCTCCATGAACCTATGTAACAAACATTATTACTATTCTTTTGTATGCTAAATTTTTTGTTTCCAAGAACCTTTTAAATGTTCTTGCACGACGTTGTTACTATTCTATTGTATGCTAAATTTATGGTGTCTAGGAACCTATAATTTGATAAATTTCAATTTCTTTTGTGTTCAGGGGCCCTTGTTTTAAAGAAAACTAATTTGGGAATGCTAATTTTTCTGTGTTTTTGTCAAAGAACCTATCTAACATACGTTATTACTATTATATTATATGCTAAATTTTTTGTGTCCAAGAACCTTTTAAATGTTGATGTAACAAATGTTCTTACTAGGAACCTTATTATTATTGTACACTATTTTTTTTTTGTCCAGGCTCCTTTTAAATCTTTCCTGTACTATCAAACTTAGATACTAGGAACCTTTGTTGATGTAGCAGACATTAATAATTTTTGATAAATTTCAAATAAAACTAATTCGGAAATACTAAATTCTGCATGGATACCACGTGTACTTCAACTTGCTACCCACGTGTCTGTACTTGGTCGCATTTATTCCCATTCCAACTTGGCAGTGACTATGTTGCCATGCAACACTTGTTAAAATTTCTAACATTTTAACATTTCAAATGTTTTAAAGATAATCAATAATTTACAAATTTGAAAATACTTATTAATTTCCTTTTATAAATGAAAGTCTTTATTATTCTTTGAAGTAAAAATAAAAATATTAACGAGAGAAAGCAAAGTTGGTTATACATGTCTCTTAGAAATGTTTTGATGTAATAATTATATATAGTTCAAAGAGAAGAGACAAAGCCATTTTAAAACATTTATAAACTTGTAATGATGTATTACTTGTGCATGGCCTAAAAGAAAAACATAAATACTTTTAAAAATTAATATAGGATTGGATAAATATATATTCAATAAATGATTATACTAATTGAGTTAACACTCATAATTTCATTAAATATTTTTTATATAAATAAATTAATATATTTATTTTTTAATATATTTATAATAAAACAAATAATTTTATTTATATATAAAATATAAATTTTATTTTTTCTAAATAAAAAATTAGATAATAAATTATACACTAAAATAAAATAAAATAAAATATATATGATGATGTTGATGATGATGATGATGATGATGATGATGATGATTAACGTCCACTAATATCGAATTGGTCTATCGGCCCTTAAGGCGGTAAGTGATTACTTGTGATTCTTTACAATTTTGTTTATGTGCTCGAAAAGCATTCAGAGAAGCTTTCCAAGATCACCATACTTTTGTTGAGTTAAGAGGTTAGGAAGGATGGTAGTGTGATAAATATTTTGAAAATGAGATCTAATATGGGTATAGGCTAGACAATCTAAGAGAAAGTGCTTTTCATTTTCAACCTTCTTAGTGTCACAACGGTGAGACACTCTTTCATCCCATGGCGTTTTAGGAATTGACCAACGCCTAGTTTCACTATGGAGCTCGTGAGAATTTGTTCTTATCTTAGCAATGCTTATTTTTTTCTTTACACTTGGAAAAAAAGATAGATAATTTTGATCTTCTAGATTATGGTTGATTACATCTTTATAATACCTTAATTTTATTTTTTCCTCAACTCTTTATCACACCACATTTTCTCCTTAAATTTTGATTTGACATTTTTTTTAATAATATTGTTATTCTGCAAAATTGTTTTTTCCATGATTCCCCAATAGTTTAACTAAGCCCGGGCATCTTTATGCCATCCTCGCTTGAGTCAATGGTGGTTATGACTTGATTTTGAAGCAATTTTAGGTAGCCTATTGTATTCCATGTTGTTTAGCTTGTTCTTATACATTAGGTATTTAGTCATATCCATGCTCTCAATGGAGGAGATGCTTGCTTCTAAGATGAGGATGGGATAGGGCATATTTCCTTTAATTTTGATATTATAGGTTATAAAATTATTTTGTATTTTCTCTATCTTTCTCTAGGATTCATGAGAGATAATACAGCCCCAAACTTCACATCCATACAGAATAACAGTTGTAACAAGAGTCTCGAAGAGGAGTTTCTTCTTATCCCAACTCCAAAGACTAGTTGATTTAGAATTGTTTTTAATCCCATAATAAGCTTTCCATCCCCCATTAATCATTTTCTCAATGCTATAATTCCAATTGAGCTTGTGGTGAATATCAATTATGGGATATTTGTATGAGTTCACTTCCCCCAAGTTGTTGTTGTCATATACAAAGGTATCATAAGGGATCTTATTGTATTTAATAATCATGACCTTCGTCTTATCAATATTAACAGTCATACCCATATTGGAGCAAAAATACTTGAAGATTCTTAGTTGGTTTTTAATATCATGGGGACTCCTTGCCATAAGAACACTATCATTGGCATAAACAAGAATATTGATGACTATACCATTGAGAGTAGGTCCGACACAACCTGGTTTTTCCAAGCATTCTTCACTTGTCAATGTATATGCCGAAAAGGGTAGGGTACAAGGGACAACCTTGTTTGACTCCGATGTTGCAGTTAATCTCTTTTGACCAGCCCTTAGTGTTTTACAAATTAGAAATAACGTTCTCGTACATCTTTATTGCAGCATCCCTCAACTCGAGAGGCACTTTTATCTCTTCCAACCTATTCCAAAGGTTTTTCCTAGGAACCATGTCAAACGTTTTTCTAAAGTCAACAAAACAACCAAAAAGATTGGTTTTAGTATTGCAGAACTCCTCTGAAATGATCCTAAAGGTAACAAGATGGTCCACATTTGAATTATATCTCCTAAACCCAGCCTGGCCTTTATCTCTTTTACCGTGACTTTCTACCCAAAGGCTAATCTTATTTTCCAAAATAATTCCATAAAGCTTTGATAAAATCGGGCTAATCATAATGGTCCTATAATTAGAGGGAATGTTTCTATCCCCATTTTTAAAAATATGAACAATGATGCTTTTCATTCAGGGTTTAGGGAAGCCCTGCTTGACTACTAAATTGAAGATCTTGTGTATGTGAGGGATAAGGATTGGCCCTCCAATTTTAAAAATTTCAGCTTGGTAGCCTTCAATGTCCTTAGCTTTCCCATTTGTGAGTCGTTTAACCTCGAACTCTATGCCATATAAAGAAAAAAATTATTCCTTTGTAGGGACAATAGGAATGGTGTCCATGACATTAGGGAACTCATAAATACTTTTAAGGTAGGAATTACAGTCCCTTAAGGGAATTCTATTATTTTCTTTAGTATTGTGTTTTAGAATTTGGCTCCAGAACTTCTTAGGATCCAACTTGTATAGTTGTGAGTGTTTCTCTTGACTTTTATTGATATAGTATCTTTTTTTCCTTTTAATTATGGATTTGTACGTATTGATCTTATCGATTTTTAAGGGATCATTAGAAGCATCCATTATGGATTTACTAGCAATTTTACATTCTTTATCTTACCAAAGGTTGGTTGTTCTATTATTATTTTTATAAGATACCTCAAAAGAGAACTTGTTAATATATGTGGAAAGGGTAGTTGTAAAATTATGATAGAGTTCTTCAATGTTGTCCTTATAAGTTATGAGGTTTAATTTACTATTTAAATCCTTTAAGAAAATGTCAACTTTACTTTTGTCAAAGCGCAAATTCCTTTGATTATCAAAATTCTCTTCAATGATGCTCCTATGCATGGAAAATTTTAGAGTTAGGGTTAAAGGTTTATGATCAGAGTCAGACTTATGGTCATTTAAAAGGCCAAAAGTTGCTATTTGGTTGGAAACGGGGATATCATATATCACATAATCTACAACACTACTACCTAGCCCATGAATACAGGTCCTCTGGTTGGAGTTTGGCCACTTCATTACTCCATTGCAAATTATTACGTCTTGAGAGCTGTAGAGCTTGACCAACTCAGTACCAAACAAATTCTCAATTAGGTCTTTAGAGCTTCTTTTGTAACGATTAGATAAAACAAGGTCCTCATCTAGCCATAAATGATTATGGTTGGAGTCATTACTTAAAATAGTAGCTTGTTTAGTTGCATCCCTAGCATTAAAGTCTCATAGCAGGAGGATATTACCTTCATTTTTCAAATTATAAATATATTGTTTTAAATTATTATAGGGACAATTTTTATCTAGATTATTTTTCTTATAAAAAGTAGAATTAATAGGTGCAAAATAACAAATTTATATATACGTCTTCTTAGCATCGGTGTCTGAAATTTCTATCAAAATGTATTGATTAAGAGGGTCAATCTTATGAAGTTGAATGTGAGGAGAAATGCTCTTTCTAATATAACAAGCTATGCCTCCTATCCCTCTACGGTGTGTTTTTTTGTTCCATGCTGACCACAAGAAAAATCCTTCCATGTTAGGGACCTTAGATTCCTCATGCTCCCAAGGTTTAGCTACACAGATAATATCAATATCACTCAGGATCCAACTTATCATCAGAACTTTGCGCCATGGAAAGCCACGAAAATTCCAAAAAAGGATCTTGAGTGTCCCACATTCCTATTTATTATTATCCTTCTTGTCTCTATCCCTAACAATAGTTTTTTGATTTCTAATTATTGCCCATTTTCCTTCTTTCCTGGATTCTTTTACCTTTTGAAATTTCTTTCTTAATTCATCTCGGTCTTCGGGAATGAGGTCTTAATTTATAAATATTCCTAACCCTTTTAAGCTCAAAGATTTACTAATTATGCTATATTTATGGTCATTACAACTTAATTTGACACAGATCAACTTATATTTGTGATCAATTATTTTTCCTAGCCTCTTTTCTTCTATGAGGTAAGTTGTATCAATTTGTGATTTATTTTTTAATTCTTCTTTTACTATTGCTAACATATCCTCCTCTTGTTGTTCTTTTATACCAAAAATTATGAGGTTCAAGGCTCTTTTGTTATGCTCATGGTCCAGTTCGATTAGCTTATTCATTTCCTCTTTGATGGGTTTGATATCCAATTTGTTTTCCATATTACTGAAGATCAAATTGTTGGTTAATTTTTCTTCCAGCTCTTTAATCCTATCTCTCAAGTTGTGATTTTCTTAAACCCCTCCTTCTTGGGTTGATTGTTTATGTTTTTCCATTTCTTGAATTCTATCCTTCTTTGTTGCAATTCACTCTTAACCCTAAGAATCTATCCTATATTTGAGTTTGAATAATATCTTTAATTTTTTTTTATCAAACATTACCTCTAGCTCTATTTGGAGTTTTACGTCTCTTTCTTCACTCATTTTTTCTAATGTTTCTAACTCTATTTGGATTTTGACATCTCTCTCTTCTCTTCTTTTTTCTACTGATTCCATATAATCCTAAAGGATCTCTAGGGTGATTTTGGGGGGCCTCCCCTTGTTAGGTTGAGTTTTTGGAATAAATAGTGGAGTGCTCATATTGAAAAGAAGAGAAAAAAGATTTAACAATTATTATTATGGATCGACTTTATCTCTCAAATCAACTTTTACTTATGAAACTTAAAATAAAATTATATATATATATATATATATATATATATATATATACTTAAAAAAATTGAATCATAGTAAAAAGTGACTCACCTCACCTCATTTGAGATGTCCAATTGTTGAAGAAGCCATAAATAATTTCGGCAGAGAAGTCCGGAAAAATTCTGTCCAAAACCGCGGAGAAATAATTTCAAAACTACAAAAAAATAGTATTCTTGTTCAAAACATCTAAATATATCTATATATATATATATATATATATATATATGATTATCTTATTTTTTTAATATGAAATATATCAATATTTATAATATATATTAGATTATTTCGACTTATTTTTTCTGTTAAATATCATCAATATTTATTGTTTATATTCAAGTTTGGACGACTTCTCGTTTGTACAGGATGACATGACAAGCACAAGTATGGGATCTCAGTTTTTCGCCATTTACGTTAAAGGATAATAGATTATAAATTACTAAAAAGAATAATAGATTATAAGAATGAATTTTTGGGGGAAATCCATGAAACACCAACTAGAAATCGTAGTTTATTGTAGGGTTCAAATATTTACGGTGTTTATTATTTTCCAGAAATAAAATTCTTGTTTAAAGTACTTTTGGATTTGCAATCAATGTAATCTGAACTTGGTTGTATAGGGAGTACAATATTGTTAGTATTAAGTGAACTTATAAAATATTTTAGAAATTTTGTATTTTTAAATTAATTTTAATTATCTGATAAATAATTTTTAAACTAGATAAAAATTGTTTAATCAACAATATTTATAATAAAAAATAAAAATAATCAATTTTAAAATTTTTGAAAATCAATTTATAATATTTAAAAAAATTAATTTAATATATATATTTATATAACATTCTAATTTTTTTTTATTAAAAACATAAAAATTAAAATAAAAAGTCAAAGACTCCAAAGCAATTATAATATATCCTAACCTCTAATATATCCTAACCCAGAATTGATGATTTGAATGCATAATTGAGCCATTTATATGTTTTTTATTTCAAAATCACTTTCCTCTATTTTTCCATATGCTCAAACTAGGTTCCTCCCCGAAATGTGTGAACCATTGTGTTTTTTCAAATCAGTTTTTCCATGTAAAGTTGGCCTCCACAGTTTTGCCATGTAAAGTTGGCCTCCACACTTTTACTTTAATGGTTGGTAGGGATAACTATCTTTACGATTCACCATTACACATTTAAGTTCAATTGACATCTTCCAATTTGAGTGGATACTAGTAATCTAGTGAGGGGTTGGCCAAATTTCAACTTTTTAAAAAGTAAAATTATTATTAATAAATATATTTGAAAAGATATAGGGGCGACAATACCAAGTGGGGTTATCTTTTTTCTAAGAGGACAAATCAAATTCTCTTTTTTATGGAGTCTGGGAAAAACAACAAATAATCAAGATGAGGTATACCCTCTCTTCCAAGGATTAATTCTATCTCAGAGTCAAGGAATTGAAACTCTCTCCATTTTAGGGGATTCAAAGGTCGTTATAAACCATGTTAGAAAAATATCTCTCCCCTTGGATATGATGCTCAAAAATATCCTCATAAGAACTCTCAAAGACACACAATATTTTCATCTATTGATTTTTATCATGTTCTCCAGATCAATAACTCCCAAGTTGATCTTCAAGCCAAATTGGCCATCCAAGACCATCTCGCAGCTCTTAGAATTAATGGCCAGTCTTTCCACCACTACATCCCCTAATCCTGGCTTATGATTTTTTCATTTTATGAAATTGTGGGTCTTCTTTGGGGACCTGCCTCTATTTTTCCATTACCCATAGGTCACATCTTAATCTTGTCATCATCCATCCTAGCTGTCATCATGGTTAGGACACATGGGCTCTCAGATTTGACCACATTGTGCTCCAGGTTGTGGGCATGTCGTCCTTTCTCCTCATACATCCTTCGTTTTGTCATTTCATCTCTCCTTTTTAACTCTCACATGTGTTCTCTCCCAACTATCTTCTCCTGGTATTGTTTTTTATCTTGGCTTTCTCCTTCCCATATGGCTTAGTACTATTCCACACCTTGTTAACATCATCACAATTAAGGATTGCATCAACCATTTATGGAACTGATGTCCATGTCTGGTATAGGTCTTGTCATATGAGCAACATTGTGGTTCATTTCATGGAACTGGAGTTGGCGAATAGTCATACTCAAACGTGGTGACCTTCCACACATATTAGAGGTGGTTTAAATGAATAGAAAAGGTTTTTAGGGAGAATGAAATTTGGATGCAATCCTACGGTTTTTTTTTTTATTCTTTCAAATTTTTGACATTCTCGGTCTTCCAGATAATTCTTAGGCTAAGACTATAGAACAAGTAATTAGTGAGGGAAGGTGAGTTGAATCTATGATGAATAGACATTTAGTGTGTCGCATTGACGACGAGACCTTCATGACAAAGAGAAGGAGGATCTCGTGGACTCGGTGAATGATATGCATTTGAATATTATAAATATGTCACCCCAAATGCAAACTACTATGGAGTTTATCATAGAGCAGAGGCAAGGGCAACAACAATTTTGTGACGAGGTAGATGCCATATGCTCGAATGTCGAGCAATTGTGTTATTGACCTACCTCTCCATCCTCATCAAGTTTAGTCATGACCATATTTGATGTTTCTTCTTCTCCAGATCCTCCTCGACAAGTACCTAATTTGAATTCATCCCCAAAATCTCTAGAAGGGGTGTAGGATAAGCAAGATACTCTAGTTATTTATCCCTCTTATGTACTACTTTAACATTGTGATATTAGGCATTTTCTATAGGATTATAGTGGAAATCATGGTAGGTTTTATTTAGTAAAGGGACATTTTGACAGACTTCATGTAAATACACTAATGCATGAGCCTAATTTTGACTATGATATACAAGCTGGGTTTTTTTCCACTGTAAGATTTCTCTCTTTGAATTTTATCACATATTTTTTGTATAAAAGTTTCTCCACACACACACACACACATATATATAGGTATAGATATAATGATAATTTACATAATAAAAGGATATTTGGATATATTTTATAAATAATTTGATAAAAATAATAACTAAATATAAAATATTTATAAAGTGTTTTTTTTTGTTTGCTAGTGACCTATCGGCGTGGGACTTAGGGGTATCTAAATCATCAAAATCACACTGGGATCACACCCATCCTGAGCCACACCAACCCTTAACATGGCTAGATTTTTTGTCCCCGTAGGTTTCGAACTGGTGACTTAACATCATAGAGTATGCACACAATCGATGAGGGAAGGGGAATTAAATCCATGATGAATAGATATTTCGGTGTGGTGCATTGGCGACAAGACCTTCATGAAAAAGCGAAGGAGGCTCCGGTGGACTCAGTGAATGCTATACATATCAATATTAGAAATACGTCACCCCAAATGCAGACCACTATGGAGTTTATCATAGAGTAGAGGCAAGGGAAACAACAATTGTGCAACAAGGTAGTTTCCATATGCTCGAAAGTCGAGGAATTGTGTTCTTGGCTTGCCTCTCCATCCTCATCAAGTTCAGTCATGACCATAAATGATATTTCTTCTTCTCCAAATCCTCCTAAACAAGTACCTAATTTGAATTCATCCTCGAAATCTCTAAAAGGGGCATAGGATACGCAAGATCATCTAGCTAGTTAGCCCTCTTATGTACTTCTTTAACATTTTTATACTATACATTTTGTATAGGATTATAGTGGAAATCATGGTAGGTTTTATTTAGTAAAGGGACATTTTGACATAATGCATGTAAATAATTAATACATGACCTTGATTTTGACTATGATATACAAGCTAGTTTTTTTTGTTTCCAGTGTAAAAATTTTCTCTTTGAATTTTATTTCATACTTTTGTATAAAATTTACTCCATGATAT
>ML784450.1:614753-629335 GCA_009831015.1 Picea engelmannii
ATGTTACAAATAATTTGATAAAAATAATAACTAAATATAAAATATATGAATAGATTTCCAACTTGACAAATATTTATTTAAAGTATAACTTATTATTTATTTATTTAAAATTATTTATTTATTTTTTAATGTTTTATTTTTTAATAAAATATATTATTTTGAAATTATAATTTTAAATTATATAGTTACTTTATTTTTACCAATTCAATATATTTGAAAATTATATTAATATTTTATAAACATTTTCCACATTTTGAATTATACAACTATTTTATTTTTCACTTTCAATTAAGAGTAAACTTCAATATTCAACGTGTACTTTGAGTAATTTATTGAAATTTATCTAGAGTCTAATTTAGCTAGAATCTATAATACCTATTGAAAACATACTTTACTATTTTTGAAAAGCATTGTTGTTCTCGGTAGACATGTGAATTTATGTAGAAGCTATCAACATACTTTACTATTTTTGAAATGCGTTGTTGTTCTCGGTAGATATGTGAATTTGTGAATTTATGTAGAAGTTTTTATTGTATCATATTTAATTTTTTTATAAGGATATATCTTAAAACGCGATTAACTTGTGGCTTGAGAAACCGCAATTCAGGGGCATCTAAGTCGTCAAAATAACCTAAGCAATTAACACGCGATTAACCTGTGGCTTGAGAAATCGCGACTCAGGGGCATCTAAGCCGTCAAAATAACCTAACCTGAGAAATCGCACTCAGGGCATCTAAGCCGTCAAAATAAGGGCATCTAAGCCGTCAAAATAACCTAACCTGTGGCTTGAGAAACCGCGACTCAGGGGCATCTAAGCCGTCAAAATAACCTAACCTGTGGCTTGAGAAACCACAACTCAGGGGCATCTAAGCCGTCAAAATAACCTGAGGATCGCACCCGGCCTGAGCCACACCAACCCTTAACATGGTTGGATTTTGTGTCCCCGCAGGTTTCGAACCGGTGACTTTAACATCATGAAATGGCTTAACAACACACTCCATCACCGACTATCCTACACCTCAGGAACCTTAAAACATATTGCTATTATAGAGAATATGTTATTTTAAATGGTTTAAAATGTAGTTATTAAATATTTCTTTGTTTTAATTAAGGAGAAATTTAATATAATTATTAAATAATTATAAATTTCTTGTTTTTATTTAATAAAAATATTAATAATTAGTTAAATTTATTTGTCTTTTCAAAAAATATATTTTTTATTAAATCAAAGTAATTTAAATTTTTTTATTAAATCAAAATAATTTATTAATTTAAAAATCTTCATTAGTTTTTAACATAGTGGCTTTTAACGATTGAAAATGAAGATGCATCATTTATATGTCAAACCTTCCAAAGACAATGGTTTTTTTTTTAATGATGGAAAACGAAGATGCATCATTTATATGTAACACGATCATGTCGAGACTACCACTCAACGTGGTTGCTATCTAAGAAAATAAACTATTTATAGGTCAAGCATTGCATGCATCATTTACATGTTTGTAGAGACCACCACGTTGAGTGCTGGTTATCTAAGAAAATAAAATAAAATAAAAGATATACATATAGAAGGTTTCACAAAGGTATGCGGACAAATGAAACATGGGAAAGGGTTCCAGGTAATGGTTATAGAATTTGAGTAAGAGAGGATAAGATAAATATGATAGAGAAAGTAGAAAATAAGGGTAAAAATAAGGAGGTATTGTTACTTTTTGAGAACATCTAGGAAGGGTTGGTGAATGATTCCAAAAGATGGAAAATGAAGAATTCAAAAATAGTATCAAATTTATATTTGGAGGTAAAAAATCTAGATTAAGGGGTAGACAATGAAGATGAGTTTAGATTGGAAACAAAGAAGGAAGGATTAGAATAATTTCACTAGGAGATAGGAAAAATAATTGAAGATAAAACAATGGAAAAAGCAAAATTATTAGTATTGATTCAAAGATATGGGAAAAACCAATTGGAAATTCATGAAAGAATAAGTACAACACCTTCAAAAGAAACTATCCAAAAGAAAAAGAAAATCATCAACTTCTAATCAATGCTAATGTCAAGATGAAGGTTTTTTGTTTTGGACAAATAATTTGAAAACCCCAAAAAAACTATCAAAGAGGAAAGGAAAAGGAGCAGGAGAACGTATAAACATAGAGTATAAGAGGAAGGATCCTAGATGGTATATTTGAGAAAGTGATAGTAGGAAGAGAGTCTTTTCCTCTCACCCTCCCAAAGGTTTAATATGAAGATAATATCATGGAACATAAGAAAGGTGATTGTAGGAGGATTTTTTTTTTCTCAAGAATAGACTAATGAAAGAGAAATGTGATGTGAAAAGGTTTAATATGAAGATAATATCATGGAACATAAGAAAGGTGATTGTAGGAGGATTTTTTTTTTCTCAAGAATAGACTAATGAAAGAGAAATGTGATGTGAAAATATTGTTATTTGTGCATAAGGTTGGGATTTTCTATTCTTTGAAACCCTTTGTAAGTGGTTCTCTGAGATACTATATAAGAAATTAGACTTATCTCAACAAACTATATAAAGAAATTATATCAACCAAAAGAGGAACTATAATGGATGTCTATGGCTCCATAATCCTTGCTCTAAAATCAAGGTTCCTATATGCTAAGAAATAGGGTCCTTTCTTCAAGATCAACATTTGCTTGTATTTCGACTTCGCTAGGAAGTTTCTTGTTTTGGTCAGAGTTCATTATAGAAACCCTAACTTCCCATATCCTATATATTATGTTTCTTACATTAACATAAGGTTTGTTTTGCACCCATGGTAAAAAATAGTTAATTGACAGACATACGGATTAGGAGGTGGTGTGAGTGTGGATATGTGATGAAACGTGGATCCCTACACTAAATATGTACAATTGGTTGATTATAAGGAACACCCTATACAGGGAATCCATAACTTTAAATATAGAGGTTCACTTTTAAATATTTTTTTTTTCTAGACGATGATAATGGCTCACTTTTTTATTGCCAAAGAAGGGGGTGTATGTTGAAGTATGGTTGGAATTCAGAAAATCCATATCTACTCGATTATGGTGATATGGAGGGGAGCTTTCATGAAGTTGGTAGAGATAATGATTGTTTTTCAATGGAGGTAGGTGAGGATGTGTTATCTAAAGTGAGGTGATTCAATGTGCTTGACACTTCCTTTGGTCAAATTAGGATTAATACAAAAGATTTTTCTACCTATTAGTTGTTTGAGTTTCTAATCCATGGGATAATTAAGATTATTCCAAAGAGTGTAACTAGGGATTCCTTAATGGATGGTGGCCTATCACTTTTCTCATGGTTTCTTATAAAGTTATCACCAAGTCTCATGCATTGTGAATCCACTTAGTTTCTAAGTATGTGGTTTGACGGATTTATTAAAGGGAGATTCATTCTTGATACTATGGTCTCCACATGGGAGGCTATGGAGTTGGCAAGGAAGACTCACAACATACTTTGATCTTGAAATTTGATTTTGTCAAACTTTATGATCGGGTCGATCGGTACATAGTTTATTTTTGAGATGTTGATTTGTTTAGGGTTTAATCCTTATTGTGTTGTCATGGTGAATACTATGTTAATTATTGATTCAACTTTTTTTTTTTTTTTGTTTAATAGAGCCTTGTCTCCTTAGATTAATTGACATTTTGTTTACCAAGGATGTCCTTTGGACCCTTATTTATATGTCTTGATTGTAGATACGTTCTGGGATATATGTTGGAGGCCACACATATTTCTGGTAAAATTCATGGTATTCTTCTCCAAGATGGTTTTGAGATCATAAAGAAGCACTTTTCATATGACTCTCTTCTCTCAATCAAAGTTGACAATACATTTGTTGATGAGGAATTTTCTTGTTTAGAAACATTTTTCTTTGCCTTATGTTTCATAGTAAGTCCTCATAAAACTAACTTTTGGTCAATAATTTTGAATACCCCTTAGGTTGGATTCATGTTAGTTGGTCTTATATTTGACATGGATTTTTTGCATGATATTTGCAGATTACCTTTGGAGTCGGTTTTTCACCAATTCCCATGTAGGATTGGTGTTTGTAGAAGTTGCAAAGTAAGCTTCATATATGTAATCATAAGGACCTTCCATTCGTAGGTAGGTTGAATTTTGTTGGCCATATGTTTTAGGAATCTCATGTATATTATGTATCACATTGGTTTCCTAGTAGGGATCAATCTCAACAACTTGAGAAGAATGTGAAAGCTTATCTATGGTTCAAGTATGGTGGAGATAGAGAATTTCTCTTGGTTCCATGGCATGTTTGCATCATTCCCAAGGAAAATGGGGTTATTGGATCGATTAATGTTTCCACTTAGGAGAGTATTCTCATATACAAGTGGTTGATGTGATGTCTTGAGTGTTCAGGTCCTTGGTAGATATTATTTTGGCATCGGGTTCTTTTAGCGCAACATTCAAGTAGAGTTGGAGGGACTTTTAGATTACTTTATATCATATTGTCTCTTCATATATTTTAAGTGTTTGTCTCCCTCATCATTCTTAGCATCTAGGTTTCCCACAAGGTAATTGTTGGTTTGGCTCATTGGCAGTGGGAGGGAAACACAACTAGTTGGGATTCAACTTTTGATTTAGTTTAGAGTTGGAGGGTTTAAAATTCATGTGTGGAAGAGATGCCTTGGTTTTTTTGTCAATTGAGTAAGAATATAATATTTCTTTGAGGTTATTTTTGAGATTCAATCTCTCATTCTTGGGAGGATGTCGGTTCTCTTTCTCAAGATCATGGTCTCCTTTATTTTGATCATGTTTCGATTATGGATCTACAAGGGCTTATTGCCAAGGTTGAGTTGTATAAATTGAACATTAGAATGCCTTGGCCATTTTGGAGAGATTGGAGATGGTGTTTTTCCCAACCCCTTCAATAATATTAATATTGATGCATGTACTCCATGATTCTTTACACTCATTAACTATCCCTTATCCTAAATGTTCGCTTGATATCTAGGAATTCAAGGGACATTTGGATTCTTAGGCTACATAGTGTTTGGTCATGTCTCCTTAAATTAATTGACATCATTTTGTTTACCAAGGATGTCCTTTGGAACCTTATTTAAATGTCTTGACTGTAGATACGTTCTGGGTTATTTGTTGGAGGCCACACATATTTCTTGTAAAATTCATGCTATTCTTCTCCAAGATGGTTTTGATATGGTAAAGAAGCACTTTTCATATGACTCTCTTCTCTCGATCAAAGTCAATAATACATTTGTTGATGAAGAATTTTCTTGGTTAGACACATTTTTCTTTGCCTTGGGTTTCATAGTAAGTCCTCATAAAACTAACGTTTTGTCAATAGTTTTGAAAACCCCTTAGGTTGGATTCCTTCTACTTGGTCTTATATTTGACATGGAGTTTTTGCATGATATTCTGGGATTACCTTTGGAGTTAGTTTTTCACAAATTCCCATGTAGGATTGGTGTTTGTAGAAGTTGCAAAGTAAGCTTCATATATGGCATCATAAGGACCTTCCATTCATAGGTAGGTTGAATGTTGTTGACCATATGTTTTAGGAATCTCATGTGTATTATGTATCACATTGGTTTCCTAGTAGGGATCAATCTCAACAACTCAAGAATATTGTGAAATATTATCTATGGTTCAAGTATGGTTGAGATAGAGAATTTCTCTTGGTTCCATGGGATATTTTCATCATTCCCAAGGACAAGGGGGGTATTGCATCGATTAATTTTTCCACTTAGGAGAGTACTCTCATATACAAGTTGTTGGTGTGATGTCTTGAGTGTTTAGGTCCTTAGTAGATATTATTTTGGCATTGGGTTCTTTTATCACAACATTCAAGTAGAGTTGGAGGGACTTTTAGATTGTGTTATATCATCTTGTCTCTTCATATATTTTAGGTGTTTGTCTCCCTCATCATTCAGAGAATCTAGATTTCCCATAAGGTAATTGTTGGTTTGGCTCATTGGCAGTGGGAGGGAAGCACAACTAGTTGGGATTTAGCTTTCCATTTAGTTTAGAGTTGGAGGGTTTAAAATTGATGTGTGGAAGAGATTCCTTGGTTTTTGTCTCAATTAAGTAGGAGTATAATCTTTCTTTGAGGTGGTTTTTGAGATTCAATCTCTCATTCCTGAGAGGACGTCGGTTCTCTTTCTCAAGAGCATGGTCTCCTTGATTTTGATGATGTTTCGATTATGGATCTACAAGGTCTTATTGCCAAGGTTGAGTTGTATAAATTCAACATTAGAATGCCTTGGCCCTTTTAGAGAGATTGGAGATGGTGTTGTTGTCCCTTGACCAAGTTTTGAGGATCCTTGGTCATGCTTCACCTACTTTTGGGACTTTGACAGGATGTCAAAGGTGGAGCGCAAGTCCAAATAGAGATCGCAGGATCTCAACCCCTTTTTAGGGTTTTTTGGGTTTTGGGCTTATGTAACGGGTATGGGGATGTTGGCCCATGGGTTTACCCATGTTTAGGCCCTTTTTGTAATGTATAAATAGAAGTTTAGGCGATGTAGGAAGACTAACAAGGAAGAGTTTTTTGGTTCCATGCTAAGTGCAAGCGATGATTGCAAATGCTTTGTGCATACTATGTGAGATTTGCAAGGCTAAGTGCAAGTGACTGTGAAAAGGCTTTATGTTGTAACTCGGGGAAGGAGGATCTAGCGAAGTGCGTGCAGATATCCTATCCTCTGCGGAGTAAGATCTCAAGGCTCTATGCATGTAGAAGATTGACAGAAGGTAATAAAGAGAAGAAGAGTTGGTGGATGTAGCCCCAAGTTGGGGGTGAAACACGTATATCATGTGTTGCGGTGGCTTTGTTCTTTATGGTTGTTCTCTTGTTTATGTGGTTAAATGATTAGTACCCTGATATATGCTTAGGGGAATCTAATATGATAGCTTAGTGATGAATAATGTGAATGAATCCTATATCTGATGTATGTTGATATGCTTAGTGCTTGAATCTATTGGATCTGTGTGAATACTATGTTAATTTGTGATTAGAGTTTAGTTGCATTGTAAACTAAGGATGAATATTAATGAACTATAACTACTAAGTTCTACATTAAGGTGTTACAATCACATACATGTGTCCCAACTAAGGTTGCAGACATCTGAGTCATGCAACCACCCCTGCCTCTACATCGGGTGAGACTTCATCTGCTTCGTAGGTGTTTTCGAAAGGGTCAGTAGTTAGGGTTTTGTTGGTGCATTGTTGTAAGCATTGAACCTTGGGTCTTCCCTTGTGCCAACAAATGGTTATGTTGTCAAGACCTGAAACTCTGATTGCTGGGAACTACAAAAAGGAGAAATATCTGTGCGTAGATCTTTTTCCCTAGTGCATAGTATTCCACTTGACTTGTGAAGCTCTGTGCCAAGAAGAAAAGTTGGATCTGAAGAAAAGAGGTAAGATATTGAAGCTTTGTGCTCTGATAAAGGTAAGAACAATGAGTTTTTTTTTATTGAAAAGATAAGACAAGTGGAAATTTTTGTTTCAACAATATGGATCTAGGTATGTTTAATAAACTTTGTCCTAGCTTTAAAACTAGAGAACAACTAGAAGAAAGAAGATTTTATATGAGTAGATCTGATAAGAATAGTGAAATATATGTTATTCCTATGCATAGAAAGAATGTTTGGACTAACAAATCGATGCAGGATCCTGGAAAGTAATTTTTGCTGGTTAGCTACTACGATCATAGTTCACAGTATAGGAAAGGTTGAGGATCATTTCAAAGAAAGAGAGGATTAACTCTTTGTTACAGTTGCAGAAAACTGAGACATATTGCTAGGGAATTCTCTAGTAGAAGACCTAGTTTTCTTTGTTATAAAGGTATGGATCATGAAGTTTTAGATTGCCCTAGAATGATTGCTAAACTTGAAAGAATGAATATGAGACAAGAAAACCCTAAGGAAGAAACTGAGACCATGACAGAACACAAAAACAAATCACAGAATGTCTTGGTACAAATGAAAGAAACCTTGAATGATCACAAAAATATCGACTTATTAGAGACCTTCAAAGAAAAAAAGTGCATAAAAGAAAGAATTAGAGACTTTAACATTGACTATGTTCTGGATGAAGAAACAAAGGTGAATATCATGATAGAAAGAACTTGGGAAACTTTAGGAAAGCCTGCTATGATTCCTTCCTTGGGAGGAATAGGATTCTTTAGAGGAAAGTTGATAACCCTATGTGGAAGACTCACCCAGATCTCTATGAGTGCTCATGGAACTTCGACATAGGAAGATTTTGAGGTTGTTAAATTTATTGAGAAAAACACCCCATTTTCTATATTAATAGGAAAACCTTGAATTGAAAAGGATCAGGCCACAAGAAAAGAAGAGGACGTCTTGGAGCAGAAGAAGTAAGAATTAAAATATTTCATGACTAGGAGGATAGCACACTTTATTGAAGAACAAGAGAACAAATAAAATCTATTTCGAACAAGAAAATTGGATGTCGAAGTTTAAAGAACACACGATGACTCACAGACGAGTAGAGCACCTACTGTAGATAGAGAAGCAGTATTACTCTCTAACCCTTTGAAAGAATATCAACAACTCGAAGTTACTATGCCAAAAGGAGATGAGAATCTGAATGGAAAAAGGAATATAGAGACAAGGATCGTAGGGAAGAAGGATAGAAAGCTTAATAGGAAGAGAGAAAAGACAAAAAATTCACATAAGGTTCCAAAGGGAAGTTTGCAGAAAGAAGGTTTTCAAAATGGGAACTTCGCTGGGATATAATAACAACGCAACATAGCACTTTGCCATGCCGAATCAATATAGTCGTTGGAATAATTATAACTATTAGCTCGACGCCTAAACAGTTAGAACAACAGTTATGGACAGAAATGTCACCATCAGACCATTGGGACCACGTCGCAACGGACATAACTGCATTGATGAAGGCCTCTCATCTGTTGGAGAGATATCTTACATCGTTGTCTACTTATTGCGTCGACTGTTGCACCGAAAACACTTTTGCAAATTGTATCCTGCCAACTCATTGCTAATGCATTGTGTTTATCGACATAGGTTCTATTTCTTTGAGCACTCTCTCATCCACCCAAGTTATCCGATCTGAGTGTGCATGTCAGATGATCTCAGCGCCACTGAGAAAATCGTCAAAGAAGTTCTGATCAACCTCATGGATGAGAAAGTGATGTCCGCAGGTATTCAAGGTTCCTCGACAAGAGGAGTGAAAGCCTCTCCATTGACTGCTCGTGGATCCAAACCATCCCGAATGGTAGAAGAGAAGAGAACCAAGCACCGAGATGACTTGGAAAACACGAAGTTAATATCGACTATCCTGCCCGACTTCATCCCGCCTTTGGCTAGCGCAGTGAGTTGTGACAGTGTCCCGAGGGACATTGATTACACCATGGTTACTACGTACCTCCTAAAGGGGATACATGTAGTTAGAATGTAGTAGGATAATATCGCGACATTGAAGTTCAACGATTTCAACCTAGGAGACCGCAATAACTACATCATGCTCGCTCCTTACAAGTACTCTACCAGAACAAAGGGGAAGAACTCGAAAATCATCCCCCGACCATGGACTATGAACCTTGCGGAGTCCACCCTCTTGAATGTGATGAATATTCCACACTTTGGAAGGCACCAGGATGTTAATGTGTGTGTTAAGCTCCTTCTCTCATGTTACCATGGTGGATATCTATGGCTAGACTGACGCATCATAGTCGATCCGAAGTTGATCCATAAGATCACTAGATTGAGCATGTAGGGACCCGACCCATAAGACTTCTACCCAGGGAAGGCTACAGATCACGCATTGGCACAGAAGATCAAAGACACATCTGGCCATGTAGAAAAGCGGAAATGAGGCTACAAGGTAGCCTCCATCCAGAATGGCGCAGTGCACCTGGCCTGCCAACTGATCGCAGGAAATCTAGTGAGAAAGAACAGACCTACACAAGTCATAGGATTTGTTGTTGACCTCACTGGGAAATGTGTATAAGGACTTCAGATGAACTGGGTGAAGTACCTAGTCAACCAAATGGAATTGGACTATCGCGAAGCTCAAGATTAGGGATATGAGTTCCACTTTAGCTGGCTCCTAATCCTCATATCATTTACTTCTTAGTAGATGCTGGAAGGTGGGACCTTCCCGGACATTGAGCCGCTCGAGCCGCTCGCTGCAAAGTTCACCACGCCCTAGTACTCGAGCGATATGGGAAAACAGTGGCAATCAAACACAGTATTCCACATGTATTATCTCTAGTTGAAGAGGGCTATCAGAGCCATCCCTCACATGACATCGAACACCCTACACCGGTTCAAACCTCTCATGAAGTTTTGTGTAGATCGACACTTCATTTATATCACTATGCACGCAGATGAGCATAAAGAAGAGATTCATTCATACTACAAGCTCACAGAGGAGGACCTCAAAGAGATAACTAAGGACTGGTCAGTAGACCTCTTTATCCCTGCTGACCTTGTAGATATGTCTGATCCTAAACTATTTGGAAGCTCAGAGGCCACTCACAAAGAACACGACACACTTGGGAACTAGCAGAAGGAAGAAGACCAAAGAAGTACAAGACCTGAGCAGTGCATCAGATGAAACTACTTCAGTATAACTTAGACGAGGAGGTCATGACAAAGTAGAAGAGACAAATGTCAAAGAAGATCAACAGAAGCAAGGCAAAGTGACACCACCTAGGGATCCTGTTGATGAGGATGATCCATCAAAGAAGAGAAAGGTTTCTCCCAAAAAACCTGCCTCATGGAAGAAGTCAAAAGATATCAAAACCACGATGCGAACTGTGCTCACGGTCGATGACTTCGACTGACTTCATCATCGCAGTTGTAGCAGATGCCTTGTAGGACATCTTGCATAAACATGAAGCCAAGAAGGAGGAGGTGTATGATAGAATTGAGGTTGAACTCAGAGGGGTACAATAGGCCCTTCAACCCAACCGCAGAGTATCCACTGCGCCCCCACCTTCAGAAGAACTAGAGTTAGGAGATGAGCCTGCCCAACTCTGCAAACTAGCTGATGTGACCTAAGCTTGTCTTCGTCGCACACATAAAGAAACAAAATAGGCCACAGATGCCCTGAAGCAAGTGTAAAAAGTGGTCACTGAGCAACGCTGAGTTGCATAACAGGATAAGGTCTCTCTCCAAACAAATTTTGACGAGGAGAAAGTGCATATCCAACAAGAGAAAGAGCAGTTGCTCGCAAAGAAACTTGGAATCAACGAAGTAGTCAACAATACACTTCGCTCTATGACAGGATTAGAGCCAAAAGCGGAAGAACCTGTAGAGAATCAAGTAGCACATATTGCAGAAGTTATCCAGTAGATTCAACAGAGAATCGTAGATCTGGAGCTACGAAAAGTGCCCAGCACTCCGCAGGATGTGCACGATCAAAGAGAAGCAATTGCTCGAAGCACAGTTGAGAGAATCAAGGCCCTCACCATGGAATGTAAACAACTAAGTGATCACAGCCCAGACTTATGAGCGACTCACTGAGGATCCTGAATTGAAGGTAATGGAGTCACATCTCCAGGAGGCAAAGCAGCAAGCAGAAATAGTACATGCATAGTTGAAGCCCATGTCAGCAGTTGATAGAATGGAGTGATCCTAAGAACAATGCACTGCTCAAAAATAGGTCCACACCATTCAGATAAAAGTCATGGAACTGACTCAGAGGCTCCAACCAATATAGGATGAGGCTTTCCAACTGTTCACAGAGATTGAAGGCCAAGGAGCAGAACTGGAACAAGTCATCACTGTAGCTGAAAAAAGTTTAGAGGGACTTGTCAAAAAAGAAGTTATCCAAGAGTTCACTGAGCAGGAGGTTGTGGCACAACAACGGATCGAAACAACTCGATCCAAGATCGAGGATTTTAAAGCATAGCTACCTAGATCAGAGTGACTCGGGACGAGTCACAGGTGAGTGTTGGGGGCCTGTTTTCCATTGACCGAGTTTTGAGGATCCATGGTCACGCTTGAATTATTTTTGGGACTTCGACAGGCTGTCTAAGGCAGAGCACAAGTCGAAGTGAAGATCACGGGATCTAGGCCCCTTTTTATGGATTTTTGGGTTTTGGGCTTATGTAACGGGTATGGGGATGTCATCCCATGGGTTTACCCATATTTAGGCCCTTTTTGTAATGTATAAATAGAATCCTAGGCGATGTAGGAAGAATGACAAGGAAGATGTTTTTGGTGCCATGTTAAGTGCAAGCAAGGATCGTAAATTCTTTGTGCATATTGTGTGAGATTTGCAAGGCTAAGTGCAAGTCATTGTAAGAGACTGTGGAAAGGATTTGTGTTATAACTTAGGGAAGGAGGATCTAGAGAAGTGCACACAAATCTCATGTCCTCTGCAGAGTAAGATCTCAAGGCTCTGTGAATGTAGAATATTGACAAAAGGAAACAAAGAGAAGAAGAGTTGGTGGATGTATCCCCATGGTGGGGGTGAACCACGTATATCATGTGTTGTGGTGGCTTTGTGATTTATGGTTGTTCTCTTGTTTATGTGGTTAAATGCTTAGTGCCCTGATATATGCTTAGGGGAATATAATATGATAGCTTAGTGCTGAATAATGTGAATGAATGATAGATCTGATCTATGTTGATATGCTTAGTGCATGAATCTATTGGATATGTGTGAATACTGTGCTGATATGTTATTAGGGTTTAGTTGCACTATAAATTGAGGCTGAATATTAGTGAACTATAATTGATAAGTCCTATGTGAAGGTGTTACAATCACAAATCTGTGTCCCAGCTAAGGTTGCAGACATCTGAGACTTGCAACCACCCCTACCTCTACCTCTGTTGAGACTTCATCTGCTTTGTAGGTGTTGCCGAAAGGTCTTGTAGTTAGGGTTTTCTTGGTGCGTTGTTGTAAGCATTGAATCCTGGGTTTGCCCCTATGCCAATAGGTGTTTTTCCCAACCCCTTAAATAGTATGAATATTATTTCATGTACTACATGCTTCATTACATTCATCAACTATCCCTTATCCTAAATGTTCGCTTGATATCTAGGGATTCAAGGGACATTTAGATTCTTAGTCTGCATAGTGTTTGGTCATGTCTCCTTAGATTAATCAACATAATTTCATTTACCAAGGATATCCTTTGGACCCTTATTTATATGTCTTGACTGTAGATATGTTCTGGGTTATTTGTTGGAGGCCACACATATTTCTGGTAAAATTCATGGTATTCTTCTCCAAGATGGTTTTGATATGGTAAAGAAGAAATTTTCATATGACTTTCTTCTCTCAATCAAAGTCGATAATGCATTTGTTGATGAGGAATTTTCTTGTTTAGACACATTTTTATTTCCCTTAGTTTTCATAGTAAGTCCTCATAAAACTAACTTTTGGTCAATAATTTTTAATACCCCTTAGGTTGGATTCCTACTACTTGGTCTTATATTTGACATGGAGTTTTTGCATGATATGTGGGGATTACCTTTGGAGTTTTTTTTTCACCAATTTCCATGTAGGATTGGTGTTTGTATAAGTCGCAAAGTAAGATTCATATATGGAATCATAGGTACCTTCCATTCAAGGGTAGGTTAAATGGTGTTGGCCATATGTTTTAGGCATCTCATGTATATTATGTATCACATTGGTTTCCTAGTAGGGCTCAATATCAACACCTTGAGAAGGTTGTGATATCTTATCTATGGTTCAATTATGGTAGAGATAGAGAATGTATCTTGGTTCCATGGGATGTTTGCATCATTCCCAGAGACAAGGGGTGTAAAGAAGTTTTAACAATGGGGAAAACATTTTCATCATTCCTCATCTATATTTTTTTTTATAGAGTTTCTTCACAGGGAGAAATCCTTCTTAGTGAGAAAGTACTTCCTAGACTTATTAATCCATTTCAAGATATGAGCTTCCATTTAGATATCCCATCCCTCTTCAAAGGAATAATGCATAATAATCAATGCCACTCTACTAGAATCTCTATTACCAAATGAATTTATGGGAAAAAGTGTTGTCATTTCCCCAAAGGATACCCCTTTTTGGGTGCTCTCTTCATTCCTTGTTCTTAATCAACTAGCATAAGTTAAGGTACTTACCACTCATCTTACTAATGTTACAGATCCTTTACAATATATGCATGAACTCCACTTTGCTAGTATGACCAAGTCAAATTATGGATGCAACATAAGTTGGCTTAACATCGTATTGACTAATAGAAACTGATCGATATACCTTGTCACACATTCTAATATAATAAAATAATATTGTCATCATTTTTCACTTATCATTCCAAACTCAAGTTCTAGGTTCACAACGTAGGTACACTTACAATATCCCTTTCTCTTGTCAGTATCACATACTATCCCAGATAATGATTAGATATAATCCACATCTATTGCTATGGCAGACTCGACACTAGTAAATACACTCTCTCTAAGGTCAGGACTCTTTCCTGTAGTAACCTGATTTTGAAATAATGTTTAAATTTCTTCCCAAATTTCTGTAATTTCTATAAGCCTTTAAAGAAGTAAAATTTTCATAATTTACAATTTATCTCAACACTTACGCTAACACTTACGCAAGTAGAATTTGGCA
>ML784450.1:640560-672101 GCA_009831015.1 Picea engelmannii
CCTTCTCCACCTCCCTTATTCCTCCTCCACCGCCCCGCACATTTACTCCCACCTAACTCTTTATTACTCCTTATCCCTTTATTAATGCCTTATCCATTCATTAATGTTTCCCTTTTACGTATTGGTTACGTTATCCCTTATGGAATACGTAACCCCATTATATTTCATTTTTAACCATTAATTTAATACTTAATCAATTAATGACTCACTTAATAATTAATCATTCATTAACCCTTATGTACACTATTTAATAATATCCAATTAGAAATATTATTTTATGATATAAATACAATTTAGATAATCTTTAGGATTATTATTAAATTAACCATCTTAATAATTAAGGGTCATTACATTTCCTACTCACACTTAAGTATATAATCAACCAAGGTGCATAAGATACACTCCTAAGCTAGCTAAAATTTCAATAACACACCATGCCAAATTCTACATTAATTATATATTTTTCTTCTAGCCAATGGTAGATTGCTATATGGCATTCCCTCTTTGGAGAATAAGTATCAAAAAAAAATCGCAGATCTTCTCACATGCAAATTATATAATACATAATAATTAAGAGTAGGGCTCATCATTAGTTTTCTCTCATAACCATAAATACTATGGAGATTTTATAATTTTTAACCTTCTCACGAAGTCAACCGTTTACTAGAATTATCATAGAAGCCATAGTTATGACTATGTTTTCACTCCAAATCAGATTTTATCATGGCCTCCTAGTTACTTATTAAGTGGAGGATGAACCCTAAGTCATAAATCACACAATGTTTTCCCACATCAACAAATTGTTTTCTAAGTTACAAGATTTGTTTCACTGTGTCACCCTTAACTTTAAAACATATCAAATTGGACTTGGATGATTTAAACAAACTTACTGCAATTTTAATTCTTTATTCCACACTCTAATAATTTGATTCCCTATATTTTTTTTTGTTTCCTTCTTATATATATTAAAATATACATGTGTTATATTATGAAGAGATTTAAATCATATATTCTACAAATGATAGATGTGTTATCTTATGAAGAGATTTAAATCATATATTCCACAAATGATACATGTGTTATTAGTCCCTACCATAGGCATAGAGGGACTATAGAGATCGATAATTCGTTGACTACATATTAGTTTGTCCTTCGACCACAAATATTTGCATAATATCTATTGTTGGAGCCAGGGAACTAAAAACATAGATTTTTATATAATAAAAAGTACCATATATGTACTGATCTGATTGGATGAGAGATTGGAGGTCTTATTGTCGGCTTCACTATTCCCAATGTTTTATATGGTAACATATCCAAAAAAAAATATCGTATACAGTCTTTTTGAATCATATATTTTTCCTATGTATTGCTTGAAGGTTTATTAATGCTAGCATTAGTTCGAATGTTTGTCTTAGCATTTTTTGCTAGCTAAATATATCCGTAAGTTTTTATTTGTACAAATCATATTGAAATGTTTAGATATCCAAGATTTATAGTGATCGAGAATTCCAAAATTTATAACATCCTTTCTGCATGTATTTGTATTGAAATGTATTAACACTTTTTTTGAGGTGCTTGAATAGGCCTGGCATCTTAAATGTTTACATGATGCGAGGTCCTCTAACATGCCTAGCAGCTTAAATGTTTGCATACTGCGAGGTCCTTAGACAACCTGACAGCCTTAAATGTTTATCTAAATATGCTTCTCGGAGTACATTTTTCCTTGAAATTTTTCATACAATGTTGCAGTGATTTTGCACAATATTGTTGTATACCGCCATTTGAATAGGCATTGTATGTTTCATCCTTCTTCTATATTTTCAATGCAATTTCGTTATCGTTGAAGCTACATACATTGTTTACTAGTTCGGTGAGTGCTTCTTTTTTTTTGGTTCGTCGGTTGTTGCTTGTTGTTGTTTGGTTCACAATTCGACCCACGCTTCTGCCTTTCATCGTTTCAAAGTAAGTTTCCATGCCATTGTTTCATTTTCTATTCCTTGTTTGTTGTTCAATGTTTGCAGTTTGGAAGTAAGTATGTTTGCTTATTTCTACTGGCATGCTTGTCGTATGTTTCTGGTTCCTTCTGTGCTTCAGCTGCAATTTCTTAATCGTTGGAGATACATATGTTGTTTATTGGTTTGGTGGTTGTTTCTTGTTCATTGGTTCGTTGGTTTGTGGGTTGTTGGTTGTGTTTGTTTGGCTTGGGTTTACACTTTGGGGCCATGGGGATGCAGTTGGGCCTATTCATTCTTTCTCTTTGGTTTGGTGCTTGTTGTTTTCTTTTGTTTGACTCATCTTTGTAGGGTTGGGGTCCTGCGTTGGTAGTTGGAGCTAGTTTTATTTTATTTTTTTGGATTATTATTGTTTTTTGGGAGCTTTACGGTGTTCAACCCCAACACCCACGAGTCAATGTCCAATTGTGTTATTTTCCCTATCTGGCCAGGTCGATATCTGTTCTACTGTGAGATTTTGTTGGTGCTTCAGTGATGGCATGAAAGAAAATAATTGCGAGAAAAATAGTTTGAGAAGTTCATGTGAAATTGCAATATCCGTTGTTTTTTTGTTAAAATAAAGCATATGCAGGCTGCATTTATAAACCATGTATGGTCAAATGTGCCCATATGAAAATACATTTTCTTTATCCTATACACAGACTGGTGTTCCCATGATACAATTTGTCTTGTACTTGAGATATGATATGTACAACAAAGATTCTGCAAATTTATATTTCCATGTCTGAAAGCATATCTGGGTAGTTTTCCACGGAAAATCAAAAATATTGTATCGTGGGCACATCAATGTGTGTAGAGGATAAAGAACATGTATTTCCATCGGTGGAAGCATATATGGATACTTTTCCATGGAAAACCATAAATAGTTTATCTACGACCTTGCAATTTCGTAATATTTTGGGCAGGGAAAAAAAAATACACATTTACAGCTATGGATGGAGAAGCACAAAGGTTCATGTTTCTGCCTACCTTTTAGACTATTTGTTGAGTCTCTTTTACTGTATGTACATATTACTTGTTCTCTGATGCATACCATCTTCCATTCATGTTCATTGTATTTTGTGTGTTCCCACATTCAAAGAAACAGAATAGATGGAGAAAATGATGAAGTCTTGACTGCATCAGTTGAAGAGGATATATAAAGGTGCATGCTTGTACTGTTATTTCATATTGCATTGTTTTGTATTTCATTTATTATCTGTATATGTTTTCACCTAGTTTGTTGTATGTAGATGTTTCGTATCTTCCTGCATGATAACTTATCTTCCTTACATGCCTTCCTGCATACTAACCTACTTCATGTCCGTTGTGTTTTCACTGCATTGCTACATTTAAACAAACAGAATGGTTGCAGAGGAAAATGAAATCTTTGGCGGGAATGTAGCCGAGGAATTACAGAAGTGGATACATGTACTCTTATTTCATATTCTAGTGTTCATTTTTTCATTTTCTATCTATATATTTGTTGTGCTTGTTTTGCTGCTTTGCACCCTTTTTTTTATTTTTATTTTTTTTCCCTTCTTTTCTTCCTTCAAATACAATATATTTTGCATATTCTTCTTGCTGTTACATTGGAATAATTAGTCATGTTTATGTTTCTTTTACACTTTTTTCTTCATACTAACTTTCCTTCATGTTCATTGCATATTCGACAATGCTACCTTGGAAGAAATAGGTTGGTTGGACATGAAGATGAATTGTTCTATGCAACAAGAGAGGGTTTTGTAGTACAATCTTCTAAAAGGTATACCAACTTTGTTGGTAATCTAAATATACAAACCGGGTGGGGGCATATAATATTAGAATTGAAAATGATGTCTTGGCAGCAATGGGCCTTTCTTCCCTCCCTATTTCTACTTTTTCCATTTTCTATTATCCATTTTGTTTTCTAATTGATCTTCTTAGTGGTCTTTTCGAAAATGCCTTGGTGTGTCGGTTGGTGGATTAATGATTTCACATCTATGGTTGTACTTCTACATTATTCCATACTTACCCACTTTGTCTATTGCGGGTGCCGATATGGAAGGTTCAAGATTGGTCCCCTGGCTTATGAGGGTCCACGATATATAGATTGGTTGTGGTTCCCTGCTCTCACACCATGTTTACTGTTACACATTTTCCTAGTTAAAAAAATGAGATGCATACAATTTTATGCTTATTTAGACCTTATGATGGACAGTTCACAATGCATATGCTTGTTTAGTCCCGATGTTCATTTGCACATGCTTGCATCAGAAAAAATTGGACAAGTGAGATGGCCAAGAGCAGTCAGTCATCCCAAACATCAACAGGCCGACAAGGCCAAAGGTAAATATGCATACGCTCTTCTCTTAGTATGTTTACCAAAAAAATATCCTCGACCATTTATTCATCTATGGCATGGTGAATATGATGATGTCATATGAAATACATGGTTTGCAGTTCACAAGAAGTATCAACAAGTACAAGCGAGATGTCGAACATAGCGCATGTTTCGCAGATTAAGAGGTGTAGTTGCAAAACTCTGGCTCAATAGTTCATCGAAGATATGTGTGTACTTGTATATTTATGCCAGTGAAATAAGAACACAAAAAACAAATGCACACTACCATTCACTTTAGTTTTCCTATTCAAAAATTGTCACCAGGTCTAGAGTTGTAACACCCAAAGTACTATCAATAGAGGGCTTGAACAATCGTCGAACTGGACAAGTGTTCATTGGGGACATAATGGTTGTCTATAACACCTACTTGGATAAGGAAAACAAAACTAGATCCATTATGCGTGCTGACATGACAGACAAGGAGGCCATGATGATAGTCACACTGACTATTCCTACACAACTTGTCCAGAAACATGCAGAAAAAATATTGTCGGGTAATGGGATATCCATTACAAATGTTAATATATTTCCCAAAACAATATATGACCGTGGTGATTGTGATCAGAATATTTTTCTCAATGAAACAAGTATTGTGGAAAAAATTCTCGTTTTTTGTTCAGAATATCATTTCGTCCTGGATGTGACTATCATCCAGCTTGCATAGAGCAGTGATATTTACCCAATCAGAACCATTGGCGCAAATGTCACACTGGCGAGAAAACTTGGCTCGCAACACATTCTCCATATAAATATGGAGAGTCGGACAATGATAAGGCAATGGTACCTCTTTCCATAACAAGTTTTGTCCTTTACTTTCGCATGTGCATGTATCTCGGGTAAGTTACACAAATATTGCACTCTTCCATGTTGCAACTACAGTTGTTTGATACATATTAAATTTGTTTTTGTCAATGGAGCAATAATTGCATAAAGGTAAGATTCCACTTATGCTCTCCAAAAATATAACAAAGAAAAGGGATGTTAGAGAAAGGATCTTTCAGACAACCTAGACAACGTTTGTAACAGAGTTGCGAGCAGATATAGTACAGGATCTGAAGAAACTAACTAGCTCTACAACTGTTGTGCATATACATCCAAAAAATCATCCTCACTTTTCTTATACAAATAGCCTTCACTAGATTTATGTGGCTTGTTTTATTTTTTTATTTTTTTTTAAGGTGGGGGGGTGCATTTGTGTATTATATTGTTCAATGTATTAATTCCTATGCTCGCGTTCCCAGGTTAAAGGTGTTTTAGTTGCAGCGAATGCGTACTCGACCCCCTTTGAACCTGTATGTGTGAAATGCAACTCTCCTGCTTCTACCTCCTCTTTGATAAGTGATGATACGATTGATTTTATGCAATGTGGTGAAAAATGTCCATATATATATGGAAATTTCCTCAATGCTTCCATCCGAACTGTGGGCAACAAAATCGTGCATTGTACGGTTAGGAAACCTCTGTTACAAAATGTTCTTCCTAAGTTGGCAGAATTGTCGTATGAAACATATCTACAGAAAAAAGGCAAGAAGTGTCTACATGCTGCGCGACTTTCGGATACACAACAAATTTACCTTAAATGAGGACAATGCAATTTTGCATATCGGCTGAAGAAGGAAAAAAAACAAATATCAAACTTTTGCAGGAAATAAAAATACCTCATGTGTCTATGTAATATTTCCTCAACATCCATATGAATGTTCGTTAGGATCGACTACTTGGGATTGCATGCACATAAGATTGTTCGGTCCAAAAATGGGAAGCATGGAAACAAATCCCATATATCCCATGGTCCCAGTTATTTTTTACTGGGAACAGATACCAGATGTAAGAGAAAACAAATGTCACGATGTCTTTTATTTGTATATCAAATTGTTTGATGCAAAGTTCGATGCGTCCTAATCTATGGAACCTTGTGGGAACTTGCTTGTGGCATGTTTTGAGTTTAGTATGTTCTTGGTTGTATGCTTCGTCTGTCAATTTGTATATCGCAAAAATCCAAGTGTTTTTTGGAGGACACAGAAGAATAGAATTGCAATTTTTTAGCCAGCTAGCCTGCAAATCCGCCTGATAATTTCTATGGTGTTGTGACACAAATGTAGTATGTGGCTTGTTTTAGCATTTTTTCTTGATCGATGAACTTGGTAAAATTAATCTCCTGGAATAATTTGAAATCAACGAATATATACTGTGTGAAGTCCAATTGTGCTATCATATCAACAAGAGGCCCTTACAATTAAAATTGGTCGTTCTTATGCTTGTGATGATAGAATTTTAAAATACTTTGTTTTGTTTCCTTCATTTTTTTTAAAATAAGCGAGTTAACATCCTTCAATAATTTTATGTAATTAAATTATACAATATAAATATTTAATATTCATAATTTAGTATTTGAAAATAATGGTTTTAGACAATCTTAGGTAGGATGACCATCTATAAACAATCGCAATCTTGATCCCACCAGTGCTGGAGTCCGTCTATCAATTTGTATGTCGCGGAACTCTGAGTGTTGTTTGGAGGGCACGAGACAATAGAAGTACAATGTTGAGCCAGACAACCCGCAAGTCCGCCTATAAATTTGTATATCGTGGAACTCTGGGTGCTATTTGTAGGACATAGAACAATAGAGGCTCAATTTTGAGCGTGACAACCCGAGAACCTGTGATCCAAAAAGTCGCTAAGTATGGAATGAAGGATCCGTACATGCTCTATAAAATCTCATGTCCATACTTTGTAAAAGTACATATTTAGTATGTATTGCTCATTTATCAAAAAAATTCTATGTGTGGAAGTTGGCAGATGGACGTGTTCAGATTTCCACTTAATTTTATATCACCAGCCTGACCGAGCGCTTCCCCGTTTCAAATTGTACAATATTTTTTGTCTAACTAAATTGTACAATATCAATATTTAATATTACTAATGTAGTATTGAAAATAATGTTTTTAGATAATGTTAGATAGTTTATACAGATTACCATCCGTAAACAATGGCAATCTTGAGCCCACCAGCCCTAGAGTCCTTATGTCAATTTATATATCGCAGAACTCTGAGTCTTGTTTGGAGGAAACAGACCAATAGAAGTGCAATGTTCAGCCAGCCAGCCCGCATGTCCACTTGTCAATTTATATATCACGGAATTCTAGGTGTTATTTGTAGGGCACAGAACAATAGATGCTCAATTTTGAGCCAGCCAGCCCAAGAACCCGTAATCCAAAAAGTGGCTAAGTATGGAATGCAGGATCCGTACATGCTCTATAAAATCTCATGTCCATACTTTATAGTACATATTTAGTATGTATTACTCATTTTTTTGAAAATTTCTTGGTATGAAAGTTGGCGGATTCAGGCATTCAGGTTTCACTTACTTTTATATCACCAGCTTGACCAACCGCTTCCCTGTTTCATATTGTACAAAATTTTTGGCTCACAATTTTTTTCGAATAGGCGAGTTACGAAATATGTGGGTTCATATTGATAATTTATATAATTAAATTGTACGATATCAATATTTAATATTAATAATTTAGTATTTGAAAATCATGTTTTTTGATAATGTTAGATAGTTTATAGGTATCCCCATCCATAAACAATGGAAATATTGAACCCACCAGTCCTGGATTCCGTCTGTCAATTTTTCTATTGCGGAAGTTTGAATGCTTCTTGGAGGACACATAACAATAGAAGTGCAATGTTGAGCCAACCAGCCTGGAAGTCCACTTGCCAATTTGTATATCTCAGAACTGCAGGTGTTGTTTGTAGGGCATGGAACAATAGAGACCCAAATTTGAGCCTGTCACCCGAGAACCTGCGATCGAAAAAGTGGCTAGGTATGGAATGCTGGATCCATATATGATCTATAAAATCTCATGTCCATAGTTTATAAAAGTACATATTTAGTATATATTACTCATTTCCTCTGAGTGTTGTTTGGAAGACACAGAACAATAGAAGTGCAATGTTGAGCCATCCATTCCATAAGTTCACATGTCAATTTGTATATCACATAACTCTGGGTGCTATAATTGTAGGACACAGAGCAATATAGGCCTTATTTTGAGCCCACCAGACCGAGAACCCACGATCCAAAAAGTGGCCAAGTATGGAGTGTGAGATCTGTACATGCTCTATAAAAATCTCATGTCCATACTTTATAAGAGTACATACTTAGTATGTATTACTTGTTTTTCGGAAAATTTCTAGGTGCGGAAGTTGGCGGATTCACATCTTCATATTTCACGTACTCTTATATCACCAACCCGATCGACCGCTTCCCCATTTCATATTGTAATAAACGAATATAAGCTGGCCCAAGTCCAATTGTGCTATCACATCAACACAAGGCCCTTAAAATTCAAATAGCCCGCAAGTCCTCTTGTCAATTTGTATATCGCGGAACTCTGGGTGTTATTTGTAGGGCATAGAACAACAGAGGCCCCATTTTATGCTCGCCAGCCCGAGAACACGCGATCCAAAAAGTGGCGAAGTATGGAATGAGGGATTCGTACATGCTCTATAAAATCTGATGCCCATACTTTATAAAAGTACATAGTTAGTATGTATTACTCGTTTCTTGGGAAAATTTCTAGGTGTGGAACTTGATGGATACATGTGTTCAGATTTCCACCCACTTTTATATCACTAGCTCGACCAACCTCTTCCCCGTTTCATATTATCTAAGATTTTTGGAACGCAATTTTTCGAATACATGGGTTTTTCTTTTAAATAGGATATTTAACATCCTTTAATAATTTTATGTAATTAAATTGTACAATATCAATATTTAATATTAATACTTTAGTATTGAAAATAATATTTTTAGGTAGTGTTAGATAGTTGATAGGGATCACCATCCGTAAACAATCGCAATTTTGAGCTCGTCAGCCCTGGAGTCCATTTGTCAATTTGTATATGGCGGAACTCCAAATGTTGTTTGAAGGACACGAAAAAATAGAAATGCAATGTTGAGCCAACCATCCCACAAGTCCGCTTGTCAATTTGTATATCGCGAAACTCTTGGGTGCTATTTGTAGGACATAGAACAATAAAGGCCCAATTTTGAGCCTGAGAACCCGCAATCCAAAAAGTGGCTAAGTATGGAATGCGGGATCAATACATGCTCTATAAAATCTCATGTCTGTACTTTCTAAAAGTACACGTTATGTATTACTTGTTTTTTCGGAAAAAAAATTGGTGTGGAAGTTGGCACATTTACATCTTCAGATTTCACTTACTTTTATATCACCAGCCTAACCAACCGCTTCCCCATTTCATATTGTACAAACCTTTTTGTCTAATTAAATTGTACAATATCAATGTTTAATATTAATAATTTAGTATTGAAATTAATGTTTTTAGATAATGTTAAATAGTTGATAGGGATTACCATCTGTAAAAAATCGCAATCTTGAGGCCATTAGCCCTGGAGTCCATCTGTCAATTTGTATATCGCAGAACTTCGAGTGTTGTTTGTATGACAAGAAACAATAGGAGTGCAATGTTGACCCAGCTAGCCCGCATGTCCGCTTGTCAATTTGTATATCGTGGAATTCTGGGTGCTATTTGTAGGCCACAGAACAATAGAGGCCCAATTTTGAGCCCGCAAGCCCGAGAACCCGCGATCCAAAAGGTGGCTAATATGGAATGCGGGATCCATACATGCTCTATAAAATCTCATTTTCATACTTTATAGTACATATTTAGTGTGTGTTACTCATTTTTCAAAAAATTTCTAGGTGCTTATGTTAGAGGATTCACATCTTCGAATTTCACTTATTTTTATATCACCAACCCGACTGATGACTTCCATGTTTCATATTCCACAAAAGTTTTGGCTTGTGGTTTTTCAAATAGGCGAGTTACCAGATAGGCGGGTTCAATATTGCATTTCCATTCTTCCACCGCCTACAAACAACACCCTGACTTCCGCGACCCACAAATTAGCAAAAAAATTGAAATAAAAGAATATATACTATGCGAAGTCTAATGGAACAATCATATGAATGAGAGGACATTAAAATTCAAATTCATCGTTGTTATACTTGCGGTGAAGCTAACAGTACATAAACTTTACTTAAACATCCAAAAAATGATTGTCTTGTAACTTTTCCATGCTTCTCTTATACAAACAGATCCTGGAAACTATAACCATCACTCATTCTATATATTCCTTGATTGAAGAACCCGTTAACATGTTTAATACACTCCATAGTTACTATTAAGACCAATTCCTGATTCCAAAAATTGCCATCCGCTTTCTCTTTTCTCTCTCCTTTTCCTCTCTTTACTTACTCATTTTTCAAAAAATGTCTAGGTGCGGGATTTTGCGGATTCACGTCTTCAGATTTCCATTGTTACTTTTATATCACCAGCCCAACCAACTGCTTTCCCATTTCATATTGAATAAATTTTTTGAATCAGGGGTTCCTGCATAGGCGGGTTTAACATTGTGTTCCCATTGTTCCGCCGCCTGCAACCAACACCTAGACTTCTGCGATTTACAAATTAGCAAACAAATTCCCCTTCATATCGTATGCTTTCACTTTCTCTTTAGTTGGTCCTTTTTTTCGAATGTCTCATGCTTTAATATACATAATATGAATTTCAGCAATATTCAAATTGCCCTCTCGACATTGCGCTTTTGTTGTTCCCCTACGCAAAAACAACACCTGAAATTCTGTGACATACAAATTGTCGGTCAATATTTATCACTGAGATGCAATATGACCATCAGCCCTTCACGTGTCCTGGGTATATCTTCTGCCTCCCATTTTTGTAACCCGCCTGACTGCTTTCCATACTTGGGCATTTCTTGGAATATGTTTCGTGGGTTGGTGGGTGCACGAAATGTACAATGCTTCATCGCAATTTTCCATCACCGCTACTTTCGTACTTGTTTTCAGATATGCAATAATTAAGATTTAATGTTATTAGTTCATCCTACATGAACCATTAAGATTGTCATTGATGTCCGGAAGGCTGGAGAAATTTTTTCATTACTACGAATTAAACCAATATTTGCAGAGAAGTGTGTTATCCTTTCCAGGTATTTATTTCCAACATGATGCAATCTGTTTTTGTGCACCGGCGGGTTGGTGCCTTTAAGAAATATCTAATTCTTAATGTCTCTTCTCCATCACCACGACCTTCGCACTTTTTTTCTAAATATGCAATTAGTGAGCTTTAATGGTAAAAACTCATTCCGCACGAACCCTGGAGATTTCCATTGATCAGTGAAAGGCTCAATGAGATATTCCATTGATACGCATTAAACCATAATTCGCCGAGGGTTATATTATCCCTCCCCAATTTTCATTTCAAACATCGTTCGGAGAAAACAAAAATTCTCATTAACTTGTGGTAGCAATTCTGTCTAGATATAGTAAACACATTCGGGCATAATGGCCAGAGGTTCCACTATTCTAGGGCATATTCTTACTACTCATCTCCCTCCGCCCAAGAGAAAAAAAAGGAGATGGTCCCTTGGTACACCGAGAGATATATTTCAAGCCAAACAATTCCAAGGAAACCCTACCTGCTCAGAGAACCTACCCAATTGCATTGATGGCTGGTGCAGAGGTTGATGTCATGGATTCCGAGTCATAAGAAGATGATCTCATGGGCGATGATATGGAAATGGATGATGGCAATGTAGAAATTGTTCCTGCTCTTGCAACCAAGTTGAAATCAACCATAATGGGCGAAACATCTCGGCTCAGTTATGGCAGTCCTGAAAACACCAAAAGGAGTTTTAGAAAAAAAAATCGACGCTGAACGCAATAACCGTTTTGCAGCTCGAAATTAGGAATTCCAGAGGTCCAAATTAGTCTGTCCTGGGCGGAAGATTTTCACTATAAAGAATGATATGTTGATGCTCCTAGAGATATATTTCAAGCCAAAAAATTATTGGATTGCGGAAATACTGTCTTGTTCTTTGGATATACAATAAACATCTTCGGGAATTAAGTCCAAAACTCTCATTGGTGCAAGTCATATTTCTACTAGTCATCTCCTTCGACCCTGAATGGACTGATTTGGGCCTCTAAATTGCACGTGCAACCTGTGTCCCTAAAGTTTTTTCGACTCTGCAGAGGTGGTTTCTAGTTGTGTCTTAACTTTCAGTTAAGGGCTATTCCATTTTCCCTTCAACATTTTTCATCTTCTTCCTCACATGAAGCTTCTGAAAACTATCAATTTTACCACAGGATGATTCATCGAGGAGAAAACTGCAAGGATCTTGCATACTGTGGATCCCGTGCCTATGTTTGTGGAAGATACATTCAATGTTTTGGCCCTAAGAGCTGGGTCCAATTTCTAAGGAAAGATGTACAATACTCGATGTTTTTTTTTTTTTAAGTGGATTTGCTATTAAAAAAATTTTCCGTGGAGTCTTCGGTGCTGCTTCTTTTCTGGATTTAACACCTGTTCTCATTGGCATGGTTCGATGGTCTCATAGTTCTTTGATATTGTGTTTACTTAGGTTATTGCTTCTAATATGGAACATCTAACAATTATATGGCAATATATTGTGTCAATCCACCTGCCTTTTATGCAAACAAAAAAAGGATTACACACATTTTCAAACCAATGTTCAATTCTATTTGTAATGCAGATAGAACATAGGAATACTAATGTACAATGTTGCAGGAAAATCGTCATTCTTTTTTCTAGACATGCAGTTATTAAGTTTTAATGCTAACAACCCATAATGCAAGCAATTTAATACTTAAGTTAATATGTTACAGTCATGGAAGAATGTATCAAGAACACAGTTACACCCACACGTTCCAATAAAATCTAATCTTCAACAAAGCATTCGATGATAATTAGTAGAAAATGAAGTTTAATACTTAAGTTAATATGTTATAGTCATGGAAGAATGTATCAAGAACATACTTACATGCACAGGTTGCAATAAAATCTAATCTTAAACAAAACATTTGTTGACAATCAGTAGAAAATGATGGTTTTGCAACAATAGGGCTTCTTTGAAACCAATTCGCTCTTATGAAAACTTCCCTCTGCCTTTCTATTTTCCCACTCTTTTATCCCCTATAGTTTCTCTTCTTGGTTACTTAATCGTATTTTTACGAAAATGACTTGCCGTGCAGCTTGGCAGATTCACGCGTTTCCACTGAACACTTCCCCTTTCTCTAAATTGGCCCTCTATTGTTCTGTGTCCTACAAGTAGCACCTAGAGTTCTGCAATATATAAATTTATAGGCAAACTTGCACGCTAGCTAGCTCAACACTGCACTTCTATTTTTTCGTGACTTGTGAAAAACATTCAAAGCTCCAACATATACAAATTGACACAAGGGCTTCCGACCTGACGGGCTCAAGATTGCCATTTTTTACAGATGGAAAAGTGATAAAATGAGCCATACCACATTTGCGTCACATAAGTTATATTAAAGGGCAAAGCATTTCCTCTATAGTTTTGTGTCCTACAAACAACACCCAGAGTTCTGCACTATACAAATTGACAGCCAAACTTGCGGGTTGGCTGGCTAAAAAAATGACTCGGAGTTCCGCGATATACAAATTGACAGACAAACCATACAACCAAGAACCAAGTAAACTTGTGGATCGTATTCTTAGTCGTTGTTTTTTGTGCCCACCACCTTCACACTTCTTTCCAAGTGTATATCTTGGCAGTAAAATGGGATATCTGTTACATATGTGATATATTGGCCTTTCTTTTTTGTCTTCTATACTTAGCTTTATCTTTCTCGTCACTTATTCATTTTTTCGAAAATGTCTAGCTGCGCGCATTGAAGGACTTGCGATTTCATGCTTGCACTCATGCTCTTATATCGCGACATTGATCGACCGCTTCTCCATTCCATACCTAGACACTTCTTCGACCATGGATTCCTAGTAGGAGAGATTTAGATTGGACTTCTATTGTCCCATGATCTGCAAACAATACCGTCACTTCTGTGATATACAAATTTACAACCAGACTCATATCATACCCTCTTTCGTATTACGGTCTACCTATCATGCCCTCTTCTGTGGTATACATTTTGCACTGAAAACTTTCGAGAAATATAATTTAACCATCGGGTCCTCACGTCTTCTATGGAACTATTGTCACCCTATTTTGAATCCCGTCTGTCTGCTTTTCATACTTCACCATTTCTTCGAATTTCTTTTGCGAATCGTCAGTTTGGAGGGTTCAAGAAATATTCAGTTCCTAATCGTTGTTTCATGTTCCCGTGCCCTTTTGCAATTAAAAATTACCAATTATATATAAGATCTTATTTCTAGGAACACAATTAGAAAGTGTTAATTTCAAACATCATGGAATGTCATTTGCACGTCGTTGGGTTGGTTCGTTCACAAAAACTTCAATCCTTTCTTCCGAAAATGATTCCTCCACTTTCCCACTTAACCACTTTCTCGGAATTCTGCAAATATGCAAACCGACCACTGAACTACGCCATCATGCTCTCTTCCATTTTACACGTTTTGCAGTCAAAAATTCCGATACATAAAATTTGACCGTGGAACACTCGCCTCTCTTGAGTATCCTCGTAACCCTTTTTTGAATACCATCCGACCACTTTTCAAACCTTTCCATTCTTTCTTTTCTCTCCCTCGTCTTTGTGACCTTCACACTTGTCTATAATAAAAGAAAACAAATTTGTTTATATATGTATATACATATCTTCTTTCTAAATATGCAATTACTGACATTTAATTCTAACAACTCATCATGTAGGAACCGTATAGATTGTCATTGATGGGTGAAAGGCTCAAGGAGATCTCCTATTAATGCACATTAAACCAAGATTTGCAGGGGTTTATATTATCCCTTCCAAGGGTTGATTTCTAAATCATGAAATGCCGTTCACATGTCGTCGCCTTGGCACATTCATGAAACCTTCAATCCTTAATTGCTCTTCATCGTAGCCGCCACCTTCGCATTTCTAAATATGCAATAAGTAATATTTACTGCTAACAGTTCATCATGCACCACCCATACAGATTGTCATTAATCAACGAAAGGCTCAAGGAGATTTCCCTTTCATAAGGATTTAACCAAGAGTTAGCAGAGAGTTACATTATTGACTCTAAGTGTTCATTTCAACCATTGTCTGGAGAAAACCAATGTTCTCATAAACCTATGGCATCAGCTCAACAATAGTTTTGTGGAGATACAGTGAACATATTTGGGTGCGAGGAACATAAATTCCAGTGGTCCAAGGCATATTCTTATGACTCAACCTCTGCCATAGAGGACCAAGTAATTTGGACCTCTGGGATTAATCGTGTAGGTTGTGTCCTTGAGGTTTCTCACTGTAAGGAACTGGTCTCTTAGTGCAACGATAAATTTATTTTAGACAAAAGAATTATTCCACTGTGGGACTTCTCTTATGTTTCTTTGTCACCTCAGGTCTTCCGCCAAATGTCAAGATTGTCGGAGCCAACATTGACATTCAAAGGAGAATATTGCAAACAGTTCCTAGCAAAGAATAATAACGAGTTGGACCTCTTGCCCCATATATTGAAAGACCCGATTCTAGTTCCTGAATATATCACAAGTTTGCAGGTTAGTTCATTTAGAAATCCATTTCGCGAAATTTCCTGGCTGTTTACAAGAATAATAGGACAAGAGTCCAGAGCAACTGTTTCCCAAATGGTTCTTTATATTTTGTATTTCACAGTCAACGGACAAGCCATTTTTTATTGGGGCAAGTTAATTTCTCATGAAATCTATTCCCAATTGTCAAGCTTCAAAAGGGAGAATAAATTTTAAATGTCCTCCTACTTAGTTTTTGTGATAGCGCATTGCTGTCAGTGTCCACAACTGTCTCTCTCCAGGAATTTCAACTAGGAATTCGACCTAGTAACCTTCTGGTACCAGGCTTTGTGGAAGCACAAGGCTTCCCTCTCTTTTTATGAGATTTTTAATGGCTTCGTGTCCATTTTCAAAATTTTTTTGTTAGGAGAAGATGCTCCCCACATATCTGAACAGGAAACCAGTTTTTTTGGACAGGAATGAGACACTTGAACATTTAGATAATTACATTGTGATAAGCGTTTTTGGCACCACGGAAAAACCTGCTCTCCTTCCATGTCACATTAAAAACAAAATGTTTGTTGCAGAAGTAGCACGAAAATACAACTACTGGTTTCATCTATTGCAAAAGAAGAGAAAAAAATAGTTCATTCCTTTGCCTTGGAAAGTAGGGGAGTTCATGTTGAAAAACGTCAACAAAATTGACGAATTCACAATGCATTCTACCATATTCAACCTGAGATATGTTGAAAGCATAAGAGGGTTCGACCCTGATAATATTTTTTGACAACATTTACAAACACTTGGCCTCAACGATTGTTTTTGCAAAAAAAACCTTCTTGAAAACAAAGACACTGGCGGAAACACTCCTGCTTCTGATGCCGATGACCTAGACATAGTGCAAAGCTGCACTAAATTCTATAGGAAACAGGGGAAAGGCCCTAGTGACAAGAGTGTTCAATTGAAAAATAACACTCCAAAAAGTACGACATCCTAGAGCATTGCTCCAACAACCCACCACAACAACAAAGAAACTCAAATTTCTTCAGAAGAAGGAGGAGATAACGAGCCTCCTCACTCTAAAATTGATAGCTCTCACAAGATTGCAGTAGACAATAAGAGAAAAAAAAATGTGGGATAGGCAGAAGAGCCGAAAATTCAGAGTGAGAACATGGAACTTGACACTGATCTGGATAGCATGCTCTGCTACCTTGATTAGCCCAAAGACGCCATCCAGCATAACCATCCAATGGACATATACGATACCAATTTTTTTGATGAAGATGAATCCTTCGTGTTCCAGAGCACTGTTTTTGATAGCCAGTACAAAAAATTGATAATTAAGAAAAAAAATGTAAAAGATAAGAAAGGAAAATCTCGTTTAGAGGTTGACCTTGCCAACATGTGGCCATCCCAAATCTGTCAACTTCACAACGCGAGTGAAGATGCACTTCATGATTCCATTGGAGTCATCGAGGCAGAGAATGCCAGATTGAAGGATTTGGTCAAGGAATTGGAAGAGGATTTGATTCCTATGCCATTACTTTTCAATCCTTTGGCAATAGCCATGCCTGCCACCCCTGTAGCCAACTTAAAATCATCCTCCATCCTCCTCGCATCCTATAGAGGATATGTGGAGAATAATATCAAGAAAATAATGGAACTGGTTACCAAGGCGTGGAAAACATCACAAACCATCACTTCCCTTAGAACCAGGGCACATAGTTTGCTCGAACATTTGCAAGCGGAGTTAAAAGATGAAGAAAATTTGTATTTAAAGATGGTCCTTCCTTTTGGCACCATTGTCAAAAATATGACAGAAACAAAAAGAAGACAACAAGATCTTTCATCCAAAAACCGGATCGGTCAATTAAATGCATGCTGGAAAGAAAAAGTGAAGAATATGCATCTCATTGTTCAGTCATGTGAACAAGCCATATCAAAGAAATATAAATTATTCACAAGGCTATCAAGAATAAACTTAGACGGAAAGACCAACGACTTCCAAGACCCCGACTTAATCGCAAACTCCTTGCCCTTAACTAGGCAAAAGTTCAATAAACAGGTTCATATGTTTAAGGTGTTGTCTCTGGAAAATTTTTACAACATCCTTGAATATGATCAAGCTCACGTCGACGACTGGCTAGTCAATTATTCAGTCCAAAATGAGGAAATTCATCAGCCTCTGTGTAATCTTTTTATCGACTTCCAGGAATTAGAAAACGATCTTTTCAATATAAAAATCTAGAATGAGATCAACATCACCCAAATGAGAAATTACATTGAAGAATGGCTCGAAAGGGAATTGAAGCAGGCCACTAACGAAAGGCAACAGGCAGTTTCCAGGATTCGAGCAGTCGTCGATGACATAAATGAAACGACAGTCGCAAGCAAATAGCCAAAGGGATCATATGTACCATCACTGTAAGTCTACTGATCACATCCTGCTTTGTTTATCAATCCAGTTATTCCACTTTTTTAAATAGAAATGTGTAGGCAAACACTTATACCTTTCAATTTATTTTTTTTGCAGGTATTGCACTCTATCTTCTTTCTATAGTCCTATTTCTTGTACATATTTCTCTAATGGTCTGTAGGAGCCCCAATCCCAGTATACATGACAAACGCATTGAAATTTCCATTAATATGTAACAGACTTTTATTTTTTTATATATTTCAAAATTTCCAATAGTATGTAACAAAATTTTATTTTTTGACATATTTCAAATAAAACTGTTTTCTTATCTCCTTTTAAATTTATGTCTTCATACATTTTTATCTTTCACTAGTCTATATGAAAAATGCATTTAAATTTCAAGATTTTTCCTTCCATTATCAACAAATTTGTATTTTGTTATATACTTTCAAAAAATAAATGTTGCTCTACATGCCAAGCGTCATTTACTGCATGGATAAATTTCCAAATTTTTTCTTCCACTATGAACAAATTGTATTTTGTTATATACTTTCAAAAAATAAATGGTTCTTTACATGTCAAGCACCATTTACTACATGGATACCCCCTGTGCTTCATGTTGCTTGCCACATCTTTGTTGCAGTTTCCTATCTCTCCGCAGGGTTGCGCCTTAGCGCTAACAAAATTTTATGCCACATGTTTCGTGATATACATGTTGAACAAACAATTTATGTGATATACATTTTTCACCGAACACTGTCGTCATTTACAATTCGACCCCATTTTCCACAATTTACCTTGCTTCACGGGGTCAAATAAATTTTATGCCCCATATTCCATGATATACATGTTTCACACAACATTCTCGTGATATACATTTTTCACTTAACACTTCCGTCATTTACAATTCGACCCCATTTCCACAATTTACTTTGTAACCTAGTTGGCAGAGACTATGTTGCCACACAACCTTGTCTTATGAAGAGATTTAAATCTTATATTTTATAAAGGATGGATATGCTAGGCTACAAGTTTCCAGCATGTAGAAAGGAGGAAAAGTAAGGTTCAAAGTTCAAAAGGATCTAAGAATGTCTTCCAGGAAGTACTTCTTCTACATCACACTTGTTAGATAAAATTGAATCTTATATGTATTACATATAGTAAATAGAACATTGTTTTTACTATTCAATGTCTTTACTATTCACTTATGTAATTATGTAGAAGGCATTTCTTGGTGTTAGATTTTGTAAAATACATGTCAACAAGTTGATTTTTGCAAAACCACCATTTTCCCCCATCTGTCCAGTACTTTGACAAAGGCATCTTTAGAAAGAGCTTACCAAAACCTGTTCACTAATTGACAGGTTTTGGAAAACAACCTATCTTTGTCCAATTATCCCTCCTTCGAAACAACCCCTATCATATTGTCAATGAAGTATTAAATACTTTCCATATCCGTCGATTTGATCCGATATGATCTGATTTCCCATCGCCTCATATCTCCACCGTCTCTATGCTCTGCATGGAATTAATATTGAAGAAGATGATGTGCATAGGACTTCCATTTTGTATTCAGTGAGTTGAAAGCCAAGTCCACTGAATACAAAATATGACAGTTACCAAATTCTGGAGGCAGCAGACCCGTCAATTTGTTGGAAGAGAGATTGAGTTTCTGGAGATTATAGAGTTGCCCCAGTTTTGGAGGAATAGTGTCACTCAGTCTATTCATGGACATGTCAATGGAGTTCAAATATTTTCTCTTCCTTAATCTTGAGGGTATTTCACCTTGCAGATTGTTATCCTTCATGTCCAGATAGTCAATCTGAAGATTCGAACACCAGTCAAACGGTTGTGGTCAAATCTCAATCACCTCAAGCTCCGATAGTTCCCAATCTCCGCAGAAATTTCCCCTTCGAACAAATTTTTCATCATCACGAGAAGCTCCACCTGGCCAGAAGAGCAAAGTGTCGAAGATATTGTTCCAGTGAGGTGGTTCCTAGCTACATCAAATCCCATGAGATTGTTTTTGGCGTTGAATTCCGACGAAATTGGACTAGAAAGTTGGTTGAAGAAGATGAAAAATTCTTTCAAATGTCTCAAATTGAAAATCTCGGAAGGTGGTCACTACTCTACATAGATCCACCCATGAATTTATGAAATGCCAGAGTGAAGTCTCGTCCACAACCGCGTGGTTGACTGTGAAGCCTATCGAGACTCCATCTCTCAGCTTCTTTATCTGATCATAATCCAAATTAGAAAGCAAGGGTGAGAAACATAAACAGAAACAGAAAAACGGTGAGTCTATTTCCTTGTCAAAATAAATTTAGAATTTTCCATTGAACTCCACATAAAAAGCGAGTAATACTATTAAAACTCGACATAAGGGGTTTAGGATTTAGAAGAGCATGAACTCACCTGGAACACCAGCAAAGGGAGAAAATGATCATTAATATTTACGTTGAAAGGCGTACACCTATTACCTATTGACAATGGGCACAATTAATGATTTTTTAATCTTAAATTCTAATCTGATGGCTAAGCATTGAAGATGCTGGCATATTCTTAATCATCCTCCAAAATCAATGCTTCAAATTTATTGTTCATAACTTCCTTGCATTTATGAAGGCATCCGTTAACATGTTTACTTTTTTACATTTACCTAATCACATTATAAATTGACTGTAAAAATACATAATTGCCACGTTCAAATGATTGAGGATTAAAATATATGCAGGCCACATTTATATCATTAAAAAACACTCTCAGACGTATCATTTTGGTGCACTCATTCATTTTTTTAGGCTCAGTCACGACTCTTGTTCTGAATAGAACCCTTTAGGCGTTCTCCAGCCGCGAGTCGACTGTGCTAGTGATAGCGCCATCGAGAGAAAACAATTGGCGAACGACCGGGCCGACTTCTGCCTCCATTATTTCTTGAATGCCGACATCTGACTCCGATGCTTCAATCAAATCCACGCCGGAATCATTACAGTCGATATACACAACGCCATACGAAGAAGTGGGCAGCCTTCCTGCCAGTGGGTAGAAGCAAACGAGGGCTTCGGAGAGGCTTTTCTTCAGAATCTCCACCACGGAAACGAAGTGCTGATCGGCAAAGGGCATGTGATATAAGAGACCTTTCTGAATGTAATTGCAGTAGAGCATATGCAAATCGGAAGGGAAGAGCTTACATTGTTGGGGTTGTGGGGGTCGAGCTGGGATTACCGTAGATTTTTGGTAAATACAGATACTTACACGCAAATCCATAAATACACATACTTAAAATCCATCAAATCGAACGTACCTGTAAATAAATTAAATTACACCTACCCAAAATTTAGTTATTGCCAACATTCCGAAAGACTGCCCTATGAAAGAGCATGCCGACAATGCGAGCAATATCCAGCCTGCTGCAGAGTCTTTAAGACTCTGCAGACTGGATTCCCATGCAATCACGCTCGTGCACTCCCATCCACTACCCATCCGCATCCATGCTCCCATATAGCCCCGCATCCATGGTTCTATTCGCTCCTTTTCTGACTCCCGTCGATCCTTTAGTGGCTCACTCAACCAGACGGCGTAACACAAAACACCGTTAACACTTGACAAGACATGATGTCAATCTCGGAGTACGGTGACAGGTGATGTTTTCTCCCTCCCCGCCCATTTTCAAATTTGAAAATACCTGCCCTGTTCACCTCACCCGTGCTCAAATCCCCTGTTTTAGTCATCTAAGCATGGCGATGGAAGATTGGAAGCTTTTGGAGAGGAGCGGATAGTCATCTAACATTTTTGAAAGCAGGAAGAAATTTTGTATCATTTAATCCGCTCGTTCAATGCCAGAAACCTGTGCATCATCTATTCCGTGGAGGCAACCGTTTTGCATCTTTCCTTTTGACCTTTTATAAAGATTTCTGTCTCACTGCGAAATGTGGGAGAATAGTATGCTTTTCTATATTTTCATATTTGGTTCACGGTAAACCTTGTTAAAACTTTATCAATACATTCATAAATAGTAACAGCCTTCAATTTGAGATTTGCTTAAATATTGCTTCTGAAATTTCTGGAACTTTGTGTAGTTGTCGGTGTCTATGGAGAAACACGTGAATATCTGAGCAGACAGTGTTCCACGATCGTATGGTTTCTCTATTGTAATGTGAGGTGTGTGAGTGCATTTTGTATTTTTAATGGTGATCTGTGTAGAGTTAACCACTATTTTTATTAAATTGTTCTTTAGTAGCAGAGGAAGACTTGGGGCTGAGTTCCAATGTGGTTCCTTAAGTATCTACAGGTCTCCCACATAACCTTGAAGCTGGAACTGGGGCATTGACCTTGGACCTAGATCTTGAGAAGAGACATCCTTAAAGCTCATGGTATCATTTTTTCTCTACCAGAACAGGACCAATAATGGCTCTGCATCGGGGATTTATGAGTTTTTCAACACCGAGAGGTGACCACAAAAGACATTGTAGGGGAGCCATAATGCTAAAACAAAATTACCTATATAATGAGATAAGTAAGAATCCCATGAAGAGAGGAGAAGAGAAGTGCACATAATTTGAGCTTCATAAAGCTCTTTCTCTTGTGTTGCGAGCCACTCTTGTTTTATAACTAGTGAAAAGGAGGAGGAAATCCGAAAAGAATATTGTTGAATCCTTCAACCCTGTTAGAATGATTACTATTCGGTTTTAACCTATTAAAATCATTACTATTGGGGTTTTTCTGCTTCACCTTCTGTTACATCTTGAATGTATGAGTAAATTAAATATTATTATGTTTAAATTAAAGTTATTTTAACAGAAAGTTTTGTGCATCTGGTGGAGGGTTGTTTCACTTTTATTTGTTTCCTTAATTAGAACAGTGCTCCCTCTCGTCGATTGTAGATAAGGACATCTACTGGAAATGCAGGAGAAATTTGAGGTAATATTTTTATATGTTTTCAATGATGAGTAGTAGCCTTGGAAATGATGGATCAGTGTTGAAAATGAAGGGAAACATAAATGGAAATTTGAGATCACATTATTTATTGAGTATTTTTATTGCATGATTATTTTTAAATTTTTGGTAACTAAAATTTTAATGTACAAAAATGTGTATGAATATTTGTAAACTTAGTCAAGGATTTAAAGAGTAGAAAATTTTAGAAAAATTAAATTAGATAGTGAATATTTTTGGGTTATTGAGTGGAGATAAAAAAATATGTGGGATGTTGATTGGGAGGTAGGGAATTCTGGAATAACCTAACTAAGTATTAAATATTTTATTTTTATTTTAGGTGATTGAGTAGAGATAAAAAAAACCTAAAATGTTAATTATTTTAGGTGATTGAGTGGAGATAAAAAAAAAAAAAAAACTAAAATGTTAATTATTTTAAGTGATTGAATGGAGATTAAAAAAAACATAAAATGTTAATTATGATAAAAAAAACATATAAGATTTTGTAAAAATATTTAATAATATTTTATTTATCAAATTCATATTTGACTTCTTAAAAATTTTAAACTTTTAGTTATCATTATAAATAAAAATTCATATTTGGCTTTTTATATTATAACAAAACTAATAGCAACAATCAATTATATTTATTTAAGTTTGTTTTTTCATTTCCTAAAAACCATTTTAAATGAGGATGTAAAATTTAAACTCAAATTTTTATTTTTATAAGATTAAAAATTTAGTTATATTATAACAAAACTAATAGCTACAATCAATTATATTTATTTAAGTTTGTTTTTTCATTTCATAAAAACCATTTTAAATGACGATGTAAAATTTAAACTCATTTTTTTATTTTAATAAGATTATTTAAAAAGATAATTTAAATGTTATTTTATTTTGTTTTTACATTTGATTAGAAATTAATAAGATTATTTAGAAAGATAATTTAAATGTTCTTTATTTTGTTTTCACACTTGATTAGAAATTAGTTTGATTATTTTTAAAACATATAAATATAATAAATCTAAACTAACTTTAGTTAAATTTGGGAAACTATATGATATATAAATTAGTTTGATTGTTTTTAAAACATATAAATATAGTAAATCTAAASTAACTTTAGTTAAATTTGGGAAACTATATGATATATAGGAATATGATTGGATACGATATGATATATAGGGAGATGATGTGATATGTGAGGAGTTGGTTTTTAAATTTGGGAGATTATATGATATATAGAGATGATGTGATATGTGAGAAGTTGGTTTTGGCTTTTATATGATATATTATTTTGGTATGCATTCTATGTTAAGTTTTAAGTTATATTATTTTGATATTAATTGTTTTTATTTTATATTTTTTTGTTAAGTTTTAAGTTATATTATTTTGATATTAATTGTTTTTATTTTATATTTTTTCATTGTGTTATTTTTTTATTAAATTTGATATATATATATATATATATATATATATATATTTATTGACAATTAGAATGGAAAAGTTTTTTATATTAAATTCAAAAAAAATAATATTAACAATATCAATTTATTTTTAATAATTTAAATAAATAAGAAAATTTAAGTGTAACTTTAAATTTATTTTCCATTTAATTATTAAAAAAAAGATATTTGTCAAAATATTAATTATTTTCAATTTTTATATTAAAATGTTTGATTATTTTATATGGTGAAATAATTGGTATTTTAAATATGAATATATCAATAAAATATTTATTTATTTATGTTGTTTGTAATTCTCTAAATAAACTATGTATAGATTATATAAATAGTTTATTTCCAAAATTACAAACAACATTATGAGGAACTTTGCATACTTTACTTATTTATTTATATATATATATATTTTTAATGTAAATTGTTTAAAAAAATATTTAATTCCAATATACAATGAGAACAAATATTTTTTTTTTGTAATTTGTAAATATAATATAGGAAATGATCAAATGTATATATAAGATAAATAATAATAATAAATAAATGCCTTAATAACTATGTTCTTCTCAATTTTTCTCAAAATTGAATCTAATCTAGTTCTTAATAAGTCAATAATAATGCATTGCTAAAAATAAATGTTTGATTACAATACTAGAAATAATTTTTAGAATTCCTCACAATATAAAACATTTTGTTTCCTTTTCTACCAATTTTTTTGTGCAAGTTGATTGAATTATGTAGACATTAAATCTAGTAACAATCCATTAGATATGCTTGAATGAAAATTTACCAAAGGAAGTGCATCACAATGTTCAATGTTGCACTTAGTACATTCTACCTTTTCATTCTTTAATTCCTAGTCAACAAATGAGATTGGGAATAAGGCCAACTGTTGTGTCTTGGGATAAAACAAAACTTAAGATGTCTAAATCCATAAAATTTTAGTTTTCATATAATGGAGTTCAAATGATTATGGAGTTGGTTACACCACGTAACCATATATAAAATAGTACAACCAATAAACTTTTAGAATTAATGCAAATGCCTTGGAAAGAAAGTATAAGCAATATTAAAAAAAAAAGGTATATGTAAATAAAATTAACAAAGTTTTTAATAAGAATATGTTTTTTTTATTCTATATATTTATAATCAAACATGGTTTTTTTTACTTTAAGAAAAATCAAGAAGAATAAGAACTATTTTATGTTTCTTAACAATCAAGGAAAATCATTATTTATTATTATTTTTAATTTTATAAGTATGACTTCATTGCAAGCTAGATTCATAATTATTATGTCATAGATTTTTGGTGAGAAATAACTCTTGGTCTAAATTTCAAGTTTCAAGAGTGTTTATATTTGTTAAAAAATATAGTAAGAAGGAGATATGGAGTTTACTAACTGATCATAAATCTATTTTTCAATAAAATAATGGAGCTAAGAGAAAACCATAGTGTGCACATGGAAATGACAAGGAAAAGCATTGGAACCAGACCTAATTTCACCTCAAACATCATATAAACACACTTTTCCCAATTTCCAATGAAAGAGGAGATGGAGTCCATTTTCTATTTGTTATCCCCATTTTGTGGATAACTAAGGAGATTACGTCTTGAGGCCCTCAGGTTGTAGATATGGAATTCCGAGAGGCCACATGACCAACAATGTCCCTTTTACACAGCCATAGACCCGCATTGCCACCACAGTGATCCAACACTTGGTCATCATCCACACCAGCTTGCCACCACAGGTCACTTGGGTCTTGCTCCATGCGGTACAAGTTAGGTATGATGGTGGGTATCATTTTAATATTTGAGGCATTATAGCTTGTGTATCAGAGGTTATTTTTTATTATGAGACATTTTCTTTGGAAACTATACCTTTTACCTTGTTTAAATGTTGGTGGTTGGCTTGGGGCACTCAAGTAGATGGTCACCCTTAGGATGGGGTGTTTATGGGAGCTTCCTTTGATGAGTCATCGTGTCACTCCCAACCATACTTACCACTTTCCATCATTATTTCCCCTCATGACATCATCTCTTGGGATTTTGGGGTAGACTGACCCTAGAATGGACCATTCCTCATTTCATGGGAAGAAGGGGTTGAAGGCCCAGAGGAGAATTATCTGGCAAAATATAAAATCCTAATGAAATAAACTTCCATATGCTTCGACCAGGGGATCCCGAGATTGAAATGAAAAGATTATCTGCAAGAAAATAAGGACCCCATGAAAATAATAAATAAAGACGCTTAAATGATCAGTTGAGGATAGGGGGTCTCATCATTAGCCAGCCTTTCATGTCCATGTGTATCTAACAGTATGTCATTACCATTTTGGGCCATCACACCAGGGTAATGGATCTCATTTCCATACATGAGGGAAAGGGGGTCTCATCACGAGCCAACCCGTGGCACACCCTCCACAAAGGAACCCATAAATGAGATACTATGGACCCTTGCATATCATGAACCCCATGCCCATTGAGTACTTCCCCCATCCATTCCACTTCATTCACATGACTCGGATAGGGTTGTTCCTAGACTTAAGGGTTTTGATCCATTGAAAAGAGTACCATGCCAACCCTCCCACAACCAAACTTGGAAAAACATCTAGTTTCTTAAGAACATGTTTGTATGATGTAGTCCTTGTATACATGCTTTGATGTCTCTTTTATTGACTTGATTTACTCATCTTGATTCTTTGAATTTAGATCCTTGGAGGGCATATCCATTTGTCTTGCAGGTACAGGTTGGTGGCCAGTTTTGGAAGAACAAGTCCAGCTTGGGCTTCCATGGGGCAAGAACTTGGTGGAAACTACTGGAACATAAACCTCTTTTGGCATAAGAAATGTTGGAGATGCACAAGGCAAAGATGGAGGTGGAGTAGGGCCTGAATTCATAAATTGGTCAGGTTGGCGCACTATCACATCAACCTTTTGGGGAGCGAGACAGTATGAAGGGGCATTGGGAAAAGAGACTTCCAAAATGAGATCAATGGTGTGCTCAATAGAGCAATATGGGGGAAGTCTCGTGGGTTGGGGGAAGGCATTGACAACTTTTGGGAGCGGGGGAGCCCTGTCTTGAGGTGCTAGGTTGGTCAGATGGTCTAGTTTAATGGGGTGAACCAAACACAAGGAAACATATTTTTTCATAGTTACTTACTTAATTGGGTCCTAATATTTTTGCCTCCATTGAGGTTCTTTCAGGGATGAATGCACTTTTACTTCAGTTTTTCTTCACCCAAATAAATTCATAGGCCCCACTCCTAACCTTTGCAAGTGTTTGTCATTGGAAGAGCTTAGGTAGTGGGATAATATGCTCATCTGTTAGTTTCTAATACTTTAACTTCTCTTCCTTTATCATAGAGTATTTTGTTAATCAACAATGCATCGCAAGGGAATTATCCCATTTCCTCCAAGAAAATAGATGCATTCATCCGAAATCCAGTGGAAATAGTTTACATTTATGTGCATATACGGAAGCCAACCGCTTCTATATATGCACATATACGAAAATGGTTGGCTTCCGTATATGTGCATATACAAAAGTTGACCACTTCCGTATATGCACATATACAAAAATTGTCAGCTTTCATACATGCACATATACGAAAGTCGGCCACATTCGTATATGCACATATACACAAGTGTTTGGCTTCTATATATGCACATATATGGAAGTGGTTGGCTTCTATATATGCACATAGACGAAAGTCGGCCATATACTGAATCCAACGTGCAAATACAGAAGTGGTCGACTTTCGTATATGCGCATATACATAAATGTCCAACTTTCGTATATGCGCATATATTGAAGTTGGCCATATACCGAAGTCAACCACTTCTATATATGTGCATTACGCATATACAGAAGCAGTTTGCTTCCCTATATGCGGATATACCGAAGTCGACCACTTTCGTATATACACATATATGGAAGTGACGAGCTTCTGTATGTGTGCATATACAAAAGTCGACCACTTTCGTATATGGGTTTCGTATATGTGCAGATACGAAAACTGACCACTTTTGTATATGTACATATGCGGAAGTGGCCAACTTCCACATATGAGCATATATGGAAGTGGTCAACTTTTGTATATGTACATATACGAAAACCAACCACTTCCATATATGTGCATATACAAAAGCCGACCAATTATGTATATGTGAAGTGGCCAACTTTCTTATATACACATATACGGAAGTCGACCACTTCCCTATATGCTCATATACAAAAGAAGACCACTTAAGTATATGCGCATATATGGTCAACTTTCGTATATGTGCGTATACGGAAGTCGACCATTTTCATATATGTGCTTATATGAAAGTGGTCGGATTCCGTATATGCACATATACGGAAGTGGTCGGCTTCTATATATGTGCATATACGGAAGTGGTTGACAGATCTGTGGTCACAATACTTAACAGAGCATTTAGCCAACAATATGCATTAAGTTATGATTCTTATTCACATTGCAGATTAACCCTTATTACAGATCAGAGTAGTAATAATCAAGATTAATCACATCTAATCATTTAACACATAGCATCAGAGAAGATCTAGCATTTATACATATATAAAGCACTAAGCATCAACGGATATACCTATCACACATCAAGAACAACGCACTAAGAAAATATATACATAAACATCATGAACAACATTGCATAAAGCACAACAACATGGGATATACGTGATTCACCCCAGTGTGGGGCTATGTCCACCAAATCTTCTTCTTCTTTATTAGTTGTAATATCCCCCAGTAGAGCCCCAGTTGTAAATATGAATTATAAACATGTTTGTTAGTTTGGTGAGCCGAGTTATAATAAGCTAGGAGGCTTATGTGATGATTAGGCCAGGAACCTAATATTTTGTTTGTATATGTAATTATGCAAATCATTAATAAAAATATAAACATTGTTTCATGTAGATCGACCACGAAGATGATTTATGGGGGACTAAGCTCCACTAAGTAGGGTAAGGAAGGGGGGATAAGTAGTTGGGCCTAGGGGCTAAGCTAGGGGGCTTACCTCTAGAGGAATAATATTTTAATATTATTTCCTATAGACTAAAGTGAACATTGTATGTTTGTTATCCTAAGTTTCTGGAAAATGGGACGTGGGCTTAATGGAGCACATGTAGCTCTAGTAAGACAAGTGTCGACCTGGGCTCATGCAACTAAAGTTGAAGCGTTAGCTCATGTTGGGGGGTTCAGGAGTCACTCTGCCATCATTCGCCTGAGTCGGGATGTCATTCCCACATCCTTCACGTGAACCCAATTTTGTTCTGCATCTGCATCTGCATACGGGCACACAGTGAAGGATACCCTCACGGGAAGGTTGTCGTTCTGTCATTTTTCCCAATTCGTCGTTCTTGCCTCTGTGTCTGACCTCTTCCTACCTGCACGAATTCTGAAACCAGAGCGGGGAAGTCGTCATGTGTTGTTTCCTATGAATCTCTACACAATTGAAGTTGCTTGAGCTGTGTTGAGACTTAGAGTTAGGTTGTTGCCTGTTCGGGTGTCCATACCCATTTTTCCCTGTTTCCATTAACTATTATTGTTGTTTTTGTTGCTTCTGTCTACCATACCTGACTGTATCCGAGTCGAAGACTGGTTATCAGACCTGTCAGTAGCTCTCCCAGGTGAGAGAGTCTGTTGGGAAGTGATTTCTCCTAGAAGGGAGTCCTGTAACATCCACAGTATTCTAAGACTTCCGGTCCAGCCTGTTGTTGAAGCCCAAGGTAAGGGAGGTGTATGGGCCGATGGACTTGGAGTAGTGAAGGTGTACTCTCTTGGGTTGGAGCAGGTGTGTGGGGAATGAGGGTCTGTATGTTGTGGGCGTAAGTGGCTCCTGGGATAAAAGATCCTTCTTATTTCTTTGTGCAACTTCCTTGTTGTCCTTGCCAAGCCTAGAATTCCCTTGCCCAGTGGAGTTTAGTCCCAGCTCGGGGGTGACCTACTGTTGAGAGTGACAAGCAACGTGGTCTAAGGCTGGGAGGTTCATGGAAGGTCTGCACGCAGTTGCTAGTCTTCTAATAAAAGATAAGTACCACTCTTATGTTCATTTACATGTGGTTTAATGGTACATATGTTGTAATTGATGAGTATTGTTTGTGTATGTTGTATATGCTACGAGTGTAGGCTTACTGTTATTTACGCATTATTATGTTATATATATGTAGAATAGTCATTCTATGTTTATATGGATGTGTATGTTTTTCTGCAAGTATCTCTCTATGGCATAGCCCAGTAGTTAAAGGCTAAGCTAAGGTTGTGTTGGTAGCATTACCTGATCTTTGGAAGGTCGTGGATGTTACATTAGTCTCTTTCAATCTTCTTACATGCACCAAGCCCCAGAGCCGACTCTGCAAGGGAGAGGAGATCTGCGCACACCTCGTCAGATCCTCCTTCCTCGAATCAGGTCAGGGCACAAATCCTTACACAGTCTATGCACAAAGCCTCTTACAATCACTTTCACTTACCTCTGCAAATCTTAACATACTCTAGTCATGCACTAAGCCAATGACCTCTTTAATCCAATTACTCCCTTACTTACATCGCCTAGCTACTTATTTATACATTACAAAAAAATCCTAAGCATGGGTAAACCCGTGGGTCGACATTCCATACCTGTTACATAAACCCTAAGAGCCCAAAAAACTCACAAAATGGGCGAGATCTCGTGATCTCCGCTTCGCCTAGGTGTTCTGTCTTCGACCAGCCTGTCGAAGTCCCAAAAATGGTCAAACACGACCAACGTTTCCTCAAAACTTGGTCGAGGGCCAATAGAGAGTAGGGGAGACACAGAGGGAGAGAGGAA
>ML784450.1:676619-690387 GCA_009831015.1 Picea engelmannii
TACCAACGTGTAACGTTGTTCTTCGTTATCAAACTAGTATGAAAATCTCCCGTTTGATTTTACACATCAACAAACATCTCAAATTGGCTCCTTTGGTTGAGCTGGCAGAATTGGCCCAAATCCAGAAGGATCTTGGTCAGATTGAGGAAAGCTTAGAACCCAAGCCTTCTTCAAGCATTTCCCATGCCGGTCTTGCTCCAACCGGCTGTGCAGAGATGAAGCTTATCGACGAACCTTTTATCGTGGGACAACAGAAACCCTTTTCAGTTCTCGAAGATTTGGTGATAAAAGATACAGAGGCTAAGAACATTGGCGTGCTTGGCAAGGGTGGATCCGGGAAAACTCTGATTCTCAAGACGCTCTTCAATAGTGAAAAGGTACGCAATCACTTCAAAGAGGGTTTACTACTTTGGCTGACTGTTTCGCAATGTCCGTCTGTTAAGAGTCTTAGAAATGAACTCCGTACACAAATAGCCTTACAAGAAAGTGTAGATTCGGACCAGAATCTGGATGAAGAAGGTGTAAAATTATGGTTGAATCAGAAATTGCAGCAGTGTAGGAGTTTTGCCTTTTTCTTGGATGATGTATGGGGAGAGCGTGCTGCGGAATTGCTGGAAGATTTGGGTGTACAGCGGCCGGTAAGGGAGCACTCCAAGTCCAAAGTTATTGTCAGTTCCCGGAATCGCACTGCATTGTTAAAGATGGGAATTGCAGATAAATACACAATCACAATGGAGGACATGATTGAAGAAGAGAGTTGGAAGTTGTTTGCGTATCATGCTTTCCCCTTTAATAATGGAATTCCTGCCGCAAACATCGATGAAGATATGGCCAAGCTTGTGTGTCATAAGTGTGGAGGGCTTCCCATTGCAATCAAAGTGGTAGGGAGGGCAATGGCCGGAAGTACTCTTCCAAAGCAGTGGGAATGGGCACTCCAGAGTCTGCCAAAAGCCGACAGCGTCTATGACTGCCTGCGGTTGAGTTACGACGCTCTTGGCAACGAGGACGTTAAGATGCAATTGTGTTTTCTAGACATAGCTTCAGGCTACTTAGAAAACCAAATTCTTCATACAGAATTAATAATTCCTTATTGGTTTGGAGAAGGGCTGCTGACAAAGAAGAGGTTGCAAGATGAGCATCAGCTAAGCTACGACCCATCCGAGATGGGAAAGATTTATGTCAACGTTTTAGCAGATCGTTGTTTGATTGAACCGATCATCAGAGACTTTGAAGGGCAAGTACTAGTGTTCAGGATCCACGATGTGCTGCATGATTTGGCAGTCAGAGTTGCCGAGGAAGAAGAAAGTTTCTACTGTCGTGGGGGTAAGCATTTGACAGCATTGAATGAAAATGAGTTCTCTAACGCACTCAGATATTTTTGAACATGAACAAATTGAGTTCACTTCCTAACTCTTTGAGAGCTCCACAAATCCGTTCATTGGTAATGAAGTCCAACAAAGATTTAATAAAAATTCCAAAGAGGGTGATTGGGAGTATGATCTCTCTAAAGGTTTTGGATCTGGGTTTTACAACATTGAAGTCATTGCCAAACAGTGTGGGGTGTTTGAAACAGCTAGTATACATGTCTTTAGTCAACACTCCCATAAAAACACTACCTGCATCTCTTACAAATCTTGTAAACCTCGAGATTCTCGGTCTTTATGGGAGCAGCATCACGGAATTACCGAATGGTCTTCATAAGTTGGCATCCCTCAAGTGTCTGGACGTTGAGAATTGTAAAGATTTGCAATATCTGCCCTCCAGCATCTTAAAGCTTTCCTCTTTGCAGTACCTGTGTATGGAGGGTTGCGAAAGCTTGTTGACGAAACCCGTTGAAAATAGACGGAAAAAAGTTGCTTCCATTGATAATTTAGTGAGTTTAAAGAAACTGAAAGTGTTGACGCTACAAAATAATGGGAAAATTATTAGTGATGGAACATTAGCCAGTATGATTGAAAGTATGATTGAAATGGACTCTTTATTTTTGAAAATCACAGAGGTGGAAAATCTACCGGGTGACATGAGTAACATGCCAAAGTTGAGAAGGCCGTCACTGGAATGCTCTCACTTGGTCAAAATGGGGGTTTGTGATCTTCAAAAGTTGAGCTCTCTTCGACTGATTAGGTGCAATAAGCTCGAAGAACTTTCACCTCTGCATACACTTAGGAGTTTGAGGAAATTAGAGATTATTGATTGTCCTAAGTTGAGGAAGCTTCCCAAAGAATTTGGTGGGAGTTACCAGTGCTAGAAGAGGAGTCAATACCTTGCCTTCACATTTTTACTATAACCATATGTTTAGAGTTAAAAATATTACCAGAAAGTTATTTAAATTTAAAAGCAATTAAAAAATTAAGAATTTATGGCAATTCAGAATTAATAAAATTTTTAGAAAATCATAATACAAATGAGAAAATAAGAGTGGTGACAATATCTGAGGTCGACACCGAAAGAGCTATAGAATCCCTAAAAAATAACATGTGCTACCTGCGAGGTGAAGGCTATGGATTTGCTCTTTATAGTAGGGATACTTGGGGAAGTGAATTTTTCCAATATTTTTTTAGCTTTTCATTTAAAGACTTTCGACTTTTGAGTGTCTAGTAGTTTTTTTTTATGAGAGATTCAAGATTATTAAATATAAATTTGATGTTTAGTGTAAAAATTGGGGTTTGAAATCTTCAAGAGTCATTTTTGATCATTAAAGGCCTTTTTTATACATTGAGACCTTTTCAATTATGTAAAAAATATTTTAATTGGAGATTGTTTGCAAAAATTTATGTCTTCTATACATTGAGACCTTTCCAATTATGAAAGAATCAAGTCAATTGGAGATTGTATGAAAAGGTTATGCCTAAATACCAGGCTCCTAAGGAGAAGGGGTTTCATTCTATGTTATTGTATTTTGTTCCATAGGATATAGGTCTCAAGTAAATTCTCCTTTGTACTTGCATTATTTCCATACCAGAGAAAAGAGAACATAGAGCCTCATCTTAAGAGTTTACAGAAAAAATCTATGCTATTTTGTGGATGGTGTGTGATTGTACTTCACTGTTCTATATTTTTTGCATTTTATCTATTTCATGCATCAACAAAAATCAGTAATTAAAGATTATGGAATCTAAAAGAATTTAAACTTCCTAGTGTATATTTTGGTTTTATTTATCACATCTGGAGTGACAAATTGTTCTAGTGGCATATCACTACAATTTATACATCATTTGGTCTTATTTCAATTATAGCTTTATTATTAAATTTTTTGATTTACAACTTTAAGGTTGGATAGAAATGAAATATCTTTTTGTATGATGTTAATATTAAGTTTACTAGTTATGAAAATCTGGAAAAATAACAATTTGTTGAGTAAGAGGAATTATTACAAGTACATACACAACTTATTAGAATATGGTGTAAAAAACCTAAACTTAAGAAATTCGATTAGCTTCTAGAATATCTAATTTCTATTTATGAAAAATTGGCATAACTCATCAAAATCCACAGATGAGGTGTCACCCATGCATTTATGATAAAACACCGGTAGCATCAGCGAGGATCCACCTGGTACTCCGCGTACCTTCCAATCATGGTGGCCCTCATGACTCATTACTCCCCAACGGTACATTCTTGGAGGTTCTTAGATTTGGTGGGTACGATGATGACCCAACTACTCAGCTTTGGAAATGCAAGCTCGTGCGAGACTAAAGCAGTAGCTATGGTTGGTTTTAATGCTTTGAAAGAGGGAAATATTTGTTATTACAATGTAGTGAGAATGGCTCTCCCACACATTCTATCCTTTGCTATTTGTGTGAAACTTCATCCTTCTTCCACTGTGAGACTCTTGACCTGTTATAGTTTCATCTCTCTGTCTCTTTTTCCACTGGGTCTAATTGTTGTTGGCACCATGCCGCGAGAGTGAGGTAAACTGAAACATGGTAGCGGCATTGTCAGAGGTGTATACAACAGATAATCAGAGGTGTATACAACAGATAACGCTTCCTATCTCCTTCCTCGAGTAGATTTGATTTGCAATAACCTTCCATGGATTCTCAGTAGGGAGGCAGAAATTCTCCGGGCTTCCGCAGGAGGAAGAAAGATTGGGGATACACCATTGTTGAAGAAGAGATCCGTATTTTTCGCGAGGAATCCCGTGGGAGGTCACATGATGAGCAGGATATAAATAGAGAGCCCCGATGTGGAGAATCGTTGGAATGAAGAGCATGCCAGCAATCCACAACAAAGCCAGCAACCACCCGTTCTCTTGTCTGACGATCAACTCGAGCTCTTCTTTGACCCCCACAGGGTCTTGGCAGAGATAACCTATCGTCAAGAGGCAGATGATGGCCGGGATTGATGAACTTCAACCAGCTCATTGGCTCCTAGCGCAACATCGTTGTACCATTGTAGTCAAACCCACACCAGCGCGAGGGCAACGACAATGCTCCTCAAGCTTGAAGACTTATAAGCTATGTTTCATGTTTTTATACTTTAGTTCAGTTTTTATTTCCTATTTCTTCAGTTTGTATCAATCAATAGACAATAAGTTGTATGGAAAAAGTTCAAATTTTGGCCACCCAAGTTTTTAACCTAAGTTTTCAAATGTTATGTTTTAGAGTGCCATAATGCTAAGTATAGTTCAAAATCAGAGAAGTTAGGAAACCAACAATTGTAACAATGTTGTCCCAATATCTATACATGTGAGAGAAGGTGATACCAACAATCACAATGTTTGCATATGTAATCCTTCAAATGATGATAAATGGAAAATCCTTTACATAGGGGACAATGTACATATTTGTTATGAAATGCTAATCACATTGTTTTTTCAACTCCTCAAACAATGTTTTTCTTTATTTTTTTTTAAATTGGTTGTCTTCTTACATTTCCCACTAACTCTTTCATCTTGTTGTCTTAAACATATCATTGCATTCTGAGTACATGTGGGCATTGAGGAAAGAACCACATTGAATTCAGATTCTTAGAAAAGTGAAGTTGAATATTTACATGAAAATTGATACATTATATTAAATCATGTCTTTTGTATTGTGGAGATATGAAGACTAAATGCTCACATGATACCTTAAAACGATAACCCTACTAAAAAAGGTAAACTAAAAAATTAATAAATTTATGTTTGATAAAACAACGTATTCCCACACATGACAAACACTTTCATAACCACTCACACAACTAGATCAAAGATTAATACATCAATTTTTTTAAACCTTCGAAGAGGGAACAGTCCATGACCTCAACTGACATGACCAATTTAGAAAATATATTAATGCAAAAGATAAATATTTTACAAGAGAATTTTTTACAATCGGTCATTAGAAAATGACCCTCAATTCTCTTTAAATAGATATCATGGACAAAGCAGGTTCTAATCCATGGATCAATGTAGCCATTAAGATCGAGGAAAATATGAGCAATTGGATCATTTTATGTCTAGAACATATTGTGATCATTGGATTACATAACTATAGATGCATATTAATGATTGATAAAGAAACACAATTTTACCTAAAGACACATTAGACCAATTTGGTCTTAACTAACTCTTAAGTGTCTAAATATCCTAATAATTTAAATGTTAAGGTCAACAACTGGCACACTGATCTCATGAATGAGCTATTGTGATGTGCTCATCTACATGGGGACGGGAGTTCTCTCAAACTAATGAATTTGTTATTACTGAGCTTCACAATCATATCTTAATCCTAGCACCATTATTACACTAACTTTCAATCAACAATTTTAATTTTAATTTTTTATATAATAATTTTAATTGAAAATACCTTTGGGAATACTCTTATTCGTCTATATTTTTCCTAGTTTGAACAATAGAGAGAAGAGAGCATACCAGGAGAAATCTCCCAATTCCTCATCTACATAAAGAAAGCACACATTGTGTGGTAGTGACAACTTTAAGAATAAAAGGAAGTCATAACAATAGAAAAGTATCATCTAAGTACCCAAAATATTGTAGGTGTGATCCCAATATTCAAACATGAAACCCCAAAAAATGAAATTCAAGAAGAAAATATTCTAAGGTATTTGTGTGGGGGTCATGGTGCCAGAGTTGCTTATGTTACATCCTCGTCTCTTCACGTTAATAGGGAATGCGTTACTTTTAATTTTCTCAGTACATTATTTTTATCTTTTAACCACCTCTTTAATGGTGTATTTTGTTGATTTTCTAGCTTATAAAAGGGAAGAAATGTGGAAAAATGAAAAGGAGCCAACTTAGAAGAAAACTATTCATGTAGAGACAAACCCTACCTTACAATGACCAATCAAATAACAACTACACACTTCTCGTATAATAAAGTATTACACATTAATCTACAAGACAAATAGGAGTTATTAATTCCAACACAAAGTATATCAAGAGAATTTAATTCCATCTAATTCCATAATCCGAGTTGAACTACTACTCATTGATTTCCTGCAATTCACCATGTCTAACCTTTCCTTGGCTCTAATTTCTTGGAATATTTCAAGAATATTATTTTTCCTTATCAATTTTCTTACTCAATTTTGTAAGTTTAAACTTATCACAAGAAGCAATGTTGAGAACTTGTAAAATGCTTCTTCAATGAAATTAAATGATATGGAATTCTTTGTTGTCGAAATATTCTCAACAATGCATTACAATATTCTCAATATGTCTTATTTTAACGAACCACTACAATTTATTACAAATATCCATAGCTAATGAAATTGCAAACATAAGTAGACTTGTTTATGCATATTTCAAATATCTAATTTTTTAAAGAAATATTTTATTTTCTTTTATTTTATCGTGACATAACTCATTAGTGCAGACACATTAGTGCATAAACAAAGAATTAATATTTCTCTTGTAACTTTTAAATTCCTCTCTTGTATCTTTTTAATTCCTTAATGATTTAAAAAAAAATTTGCATGCAACAATACTAAACACTAATTTCTACATGCTAAAAAAATCACATTTTCATGATGTTAAAACTTTCTAATGCTAAAGAGATGCTTGACATACAAATTTTTGTATGTGACTACTTTATTGGTTCAAAAAAATTATAAAATAATCATAATTTTTATTCATTGATTCCATTATTTAGATATTAAATCATTCCACTTACACAAACATATTTCTTGTCAATGATAGAAAAATCAAAATTATTACATTATTTTTTAAGTTTTATCTTTTTACCTATACAAATTAAAGGATATTTGTTTTTAAGATTTCTATTACATATACAAAACATATTAAAACAATTAAATTTCATGTATGATTATGATGATTTTTTATTAAAATAATTAAATATTATATTTAAGTTTATAATTTGTAACAATAAATCTATATAGAGAAAAGTCACATCTTTTATTTGTCATGTAATATAAATCAATGATTATGTGTTCTATGTGTGTTGTCACTTCAAAGTAAATATGGTTGATATCTTTGGTTTTGTTTTGATTTTGTTTTATGTTTTTTTCACAGTGAAAAGAAAAAAATAAAGACAAAACAAAATAAAGATGTCATTTTCAAGTAAATATTATTGATATTTTTCATTTTGTTTTGATTTTGTTTTATTATTTTTTTTTACAATGAAAATAAAAAATTAAGATAAAACAAAATAAAGATAAAGATAGAAGAAATCATAATCATAATCAATTTTCTTTTGTCTTTGTTAAATGATTTTTCTTAATGTAATTTCTTATGTCTTATGTCTCCCTCCAAAAATAAGAGAAATGACAATCATAATTATTTTGTTTTATTTTGGGCAAAGATATAACAAATCATATAATAAAACTCATCTATTATGATTTATTTTGGGTAAAAACATAACAAATGATATAATAAAAGTCATCTAACAAGATAGAAGAAACATAACTATGATTATGGTTTTTTTCTATTTTTTCTTTATTTTTAAATAATGTGATTTTTTTCCTATTCTTTTTTCTATTATGTTAAATCAAAAAAATTTATAAAAAAAAATCCATTTACAATTTATATTTTTCCTCCATCTTGTTAAAGGAAATTTTTTTGATAAATGATTTTTTGTCTTTGCAATATATTTTCCTTTGTCTTTTTTCACAAAAGAAAGATAGTGATTTTTTGTGATTTTTTTTCTTTGTTTTTAATTATTTTGTTTTATTTTTTCCTCAAAATTAAGATAGAAATAAAAATCAAAACAAAAAGGAAAATTTTTGTCTTTTCTGAAAAACAAAATCGTGAAAATTTTATAATTTTTTTTTGTTAGTTTTTATGTATTTTGTTTTATTTTTCTCTCAAAATTAAAATAGGAAAAAAATAAAACAAAAAGAAAAAATTAAATTTAAAACATTAGAAATAATCTTTAAATAAACAAAAAAACCAAAAAAAACCAAAAACCAAAAAAATTATAGGAAAAAAATTATTTAGAAACACAGTTAAGATACCATTTAAAATAAATAAATAAATAAATAATTCCAATCATTTAAAAACATAACAAATTGCAGTAGAAATGTTAAATTAAAAGACAAAAGAAAAATAAAAATAAAAACTAAAGAAATGATAGAAGAAAAGTCAGCTATAAAAATCTAAATTACTTTTCTTGGGTTGATTCATATATTTTTATGAGATTTTAATCTTTATTTTTACTTTGAATTTTAAATAACTTTTTTTTGTGTGTTGATTGAGTTGATTCATATATTTTTATGAGATTTTTATCTTTATTTTTACTTTGAATTTTAAGTAACTTTTGTTTTTGTGTTCATTCATATATTTACAGAAAAATCTAAATTATTTTTTAATTTTTATTATAAGTAAAGATGGAAAAATTTAAATGATTTTATTTATTTATTTTTTCTTTTAATTACTTTCTAATTTTTTTTTTATAAATATATTTTCAAATTTGATGAAAACTTATTTTAAGTTTGAAAAAAAGCTTATCAATTAAAAAAAACAACACAGAATAAAATGGCTTTTCCCTTTAGTAGTAAGAGTGAGTCGAAGTGAAATTTCAAAGGATATTTTGGTTGCATTGACAAAAACGGATATCACAAGCATTCATTAGTTTTACTAACTGACGACCATGAGTCGTGACACAATAGTGGACGCAGGCTTTCTTGGTCACTTCTAGTTGTGGGTTCATTTCATAGGGTTGAACGGTCCATATATGGGGAGCAGGTTAGGTAGGGATTTGAAATTTATGAAAATTTAACTTCATGAGTTTATATCTTAAAATTCCGATGATTGATTTGCCCAAATTTTATATGGTTGCAAAGTTAAGATAATGAATAGATTAATCAAAATTTATATTGTTAACAATTTTATTAAATGTATTAAGCATATTTTCTCTACTTTGATAATGGTTTCCTAGGATTTTTTATTACATTTGATGCATAAACTATGACCAATTTATCCATTAAATTCAAAGTTTCTAATCCGGCCATATAAATCTCCAAGAAATCATTATTTTTTTTTGTTTAAAATTAATTTCTGAATGCAAAAATTGATTTGGTACTTATCACACAAATTTGTGGATCTAACAATTTCTCATCAGATTTAGAGCAAATGTCCAAAAATATCTCATGAATCATTTCTTAGAACGTTTAAACTCTGTAAAAAGGTTTAAAGTGAAATATATTACTGATATTTGATAAATAACAAGATACATCATGCCTTATGAGATTAAATATACAATTAATCTGTTAGGAATAACATGTAAACCTCTTTCAATTTTTTTATATATAACAAGCTTGAAGTTCCTTACTCATGAATTTTATGTATTTTTAAGATATACAAATTGTCCTAATTTTTTTCTAAAGGTTGATAGAGGTCTTGAAGATGTAATATTTGGCTTGCAATTAGGATATGGTTAGTAGTTTGATATTTTATTTAATTTGATTGAATTTTATGGTCTAGGTCATGTTTTAAGACCAAACCAAGGGACATATGCTTTAATAGTTTCCTCTAGGGCTCATGGCTCATGTACAATACCTCAAACTACCTTAAATGCATTGTAGTGAAAATTATTACCCCATAAATGAGATATATGCATGCTTTTGATTTTTTATGTAGAATGAATGAGTCTCATGGCCCAATCTTTTTTTCATGCAAAAAAACAAGAACTCAAACCCCAACAAATTGTTTTATATCTCATTAAACATGCACAACGTCATAAACCATCACAAAGGTCTTATGTCTAGGGCCTCAAGACCCATACCAAGAGCTCAAAACATTCAAATGGTGTCCATATCCCGACATAAAGGCTAAGGATACCCTTAAGAGGTCATCTCACCCATTAGTCACATTTTATGTGTCATGTCGTTTCCTATATGTCTACATCAAACTTGGATTTCAGGTAACCATGTTGGTGGCATGGAGTGCACAAAACATATCAAAATCAACATTTTTTTCATCTTTCAATTTGTTACAATATGTTACAAATAACTGATGAAATTGCATACATACATAGACTTGTTTATGAATATTTCAAATATGTGATTTTTTAAAGAAATATTTTATTTTCTCTCATTTTCTTGTGACATAACTCATTATTGCAAAAAAAAACAATCAATATTTCTCTTGTAACTTGTTAATTCCTTAATAATTAAAAAAAAAAAATGCATGTACTAAACACTAACCTCTACATATTAAAAAAGTCATATTTTCATTATGTTAAGACATTCAAATTTATTGACTCAAAAAAATTATAAAACAATCACAATTTTTTTGCATTATAAAGAATTCCACTTACTAGAACATATATCTTATACTCACAAAAAAAAAAAAATGTCAATGTTAGAAAAAATCAAAATTAGTACTCAATTTTGTAAGTTTGATCTTCTTACCTATATAAATTAAAAAATATTTATTTATTAGATTTCTATTACATATACAAAATATATCAAGAAAATTAAATTAAATTTCATCTATGATTATGATGATTTTTATTAAAGTAATTAAATATTATATTTATTTAAGATTATAATTTGTAAAAATTAATAGTTGTAGAAAAAATTGTAATTATAATCAATTTTCTTTTGTCTTTGTTAAATGATTTTCCTTAATGCTATTCCTTGGGTCTTTGTCCAAAGATAAGAGAAACCACAATCATAATTATTTTCTTTTATTATTGACAAAGACATAACAAATCGTATCATAAAAGTCATCTAACAAGATAGAGGAAAAATATCATAAAAGTCATCTAACAAAATAGAGGAAAAATAATTGTGATTATGATTTTTTTTTGTCTTAGTTTTATTTTTCTTCTATCACATTAAATGACTTTATTTTTAAATGTAATTTTTTTTTTTAATTTTTTTTCCATTATATTAAGTTAAAATAAATCATAGAAAAAAATTCAATTACTATTTTTATTTTTCATTATCTTATTAAATGACCTTTTTTTATTTTGTTAAATGATCGTTTGTTTTTTCATTTTTTTTTTTTTTTTATGTTTTTATCTTTCCTTCACAAAAGAAAAATGATGAAATTTTTTTCTTGTAAATTTTGATTTGTTTTGTTTTGTTTTATTTTTTATTTAAAAATAGAGAAAAAAAAATTAAAAAACAAAAGAAAAAAATAATAATAAATAGCAATATAAATGTTATTTAAAAAATAAAAGAAAAAAAAACAACTAAAACTAAAAAATGATAGAAAAAAAAATTAGTTAAAAATACACTAAATAACAGTAGAGATGTCATTTAAAAAGACTAAACATAAAAACAAAAACAAGAAAATGATGAAATAAAAGTTATTTAGAAAAACAGTAAATAGTAATAACAATATCATTTAAAAGACAAATCAAAATCCCAAAAAAACCAAAAATAACCACACAGAAACATCATTTAGAAAATCTAAATAACTTCTTCTAAATAACTTTTGTTTTGTTTTGATTTTCATTTTTTAAGTTTTAGATTTTTTTTTTAAGATGTAGGTTTTTTTTTTAATTTTATTTATAATATTTATATCATTTAGAAAATCTAAAAAACTTCTTTTAAATAACTTCTGTTTTGTTTTGATTCTCATTTTTTAAGTTTTAGATTTTTTTAAGATGTAGGTTTTTCTTTTCTTTTATTTGTAGTATTTATCAATTTAAAGATAGAACAATCTAAATAGTTTTTCTTCCTTTTTAATTTTCAATTTTTTTTAATTTTTATTTACATTTTTTTCGCAAATAATTTTCTTTAGAAAAATTTTTCCTATATTTTTAAGCTAAATTAAAAAAAAAATAAAGAGAAAAATAAAAATATACATAAAGACATTAATCGAAAAAAATGGTTTTTCTTTTCTTGGCTTTCCTTTTAGTGCCAGTTTTTAATAGATTGGAAAGAACTTGTCTAAACATTTGACTTTTTGAAATTTTGATCTTGGTGAGATTATTATTTTTTGTTGTTTAAATTGCATTTTTGAATGCATATATAGATTTAGCACTATGAAAAAACCTTCAGAATACATGAGTAATACAGACTCAATCACTCAAATCTGGAGTTCCAACAATTCTTAACCTGATTTAAGTCAAAACTGAAAATATGCTTGTAAAAACACCAAAAAGTATGAACATTTAGACAAAACGGATTAGAAATTATAATCTGATGGCTACACATTGAAGATGCCCGTATATTCTTAGTAGTCCTCCAAAATCAATGAGTCAGATTTATTGTTGATAACTTTCTTGTATTTATGAATGCATCAGTTAACCTGTTTACTTTTTAACATTTACCTAATCATATTAAGAAATTACTGGAACATCGTATGATTGCCACGTTTAAATAATTAATCTTTGAGATTACCAAGTTTAGCAGGCACTCCTTCAATTTCATTATTGAAAATTACACCTATTAGGCAAGCCATGTTTCCATGCTATCAAGGATTTAATCAACTGTCCGCACGTTTCCTCTACCTCAAATTTCCTCAGCTGTCCGCCAATTTCACTACCTCAATTGTCCACTCGTTTCATTTCCTGTCCACTCATTTCATTTCCCAAGCTCTGATGCATTAAGTCATACAAAAATAGATCTGATACATTAAACCGACTGTAAACCTTTCGGTGTTCACCAGCTACGAGTTAGCCGCTGTGATAGTTTAAGTTGCACAATGATATCACACGCTTTCATTAGTTTTACTCCGGGACAGCCACGAAACGTGGCAGAATTGTGGGCGCCGGCTTGAGTTGCGGGTTCATGTCAGAGGGTTGAACGGTCACTATATGGGGACCAGGTTAAGGATTTGAAATGGACGAATCAAAATTGATATTTTCAGCAATTTGCTTAAATGTATTAAGCATTTTCCTTTACTTTGATGACAGCTTTCTAGGATTTTTTACTCCATTTGATACGTACATGATGAGCAATTTATCCATTAAATTAAATATCAAATTCCATAAAAAAAAAAAATTAAACTTGCTCTGCGCAGTTGGTTATTACAGATAACTTCTACGGTCCATTTTCCTATAAATAAAGGCAACCACTATACATCAAGCAGTTCAGCGATAAATATACTGGTACGCATAGTAGCTGCTATTGTGGAGTCTTTTCAAATCTGCCATCTTCAGTTCTTAGTTGCACTGTATGCACATCTTCCTCAAAGGAGGAGTGTTCTTGTTGTGTTATATACAGGATTGCATATACCTTGAAGGCAGTTTTTGAATAAAAAACATGCATGATCCTGGTTTTGTCTCTGGATTTATTGGTGTGGGTATTGACAAAGCAATCCAGCAGATCCTTGATCGCATAAGCCTTGCGGTTCGCTGCAGGAAAGAAATGGTGTCCCTTAGAGATCTTGTAATGAAAATCGAGCCTATCG
>ML784450.1:725370-808334 GCA_009831015.1 Picea engelmannii
TCTCTCTCTCCCACTCCATATGATCTAGGTGGATATTGGTGGCCACCCACCTATTCCAAATTCCAACTAGCTCATCTTGACAGTTTTCAGTTCAACACATTTCTCTATAATTTTGAAATTTCTTTGTAATTGTGGGTTTTGCACTTCTGGGGATATCTTGAAGCCCTACACAGCATCTAGGTGGATATTAGTGGCCACCCACCTATTCCAAATGGCTTATTTTGGCAGTTTTCATGTTAGTACATCTTTCTGTACTTCTGTGGTTGTTTTGAGGCCCTAAACAACATATTTTGGGCTTGCCACAATCAATATTGTTGACAAAGTTAAATTTTGATAGTGTAATCTGCATTTCTCAAAAATACCTTTCCAATGGGTTATCACACGCCTAAAATGGAAATCGCATGCAAACGTTACGACCCCGGAAGTTGAGATGCCAACTTACCCATCAGGGCCCACATAACTTTTGGCATTTCATCTCCTAGGGTTAGGGTTTTGGATGTTTAGTATTTTGGAATTCATTTTTAATGTAAAAATGACTTCAAAGCCTCATTGTACTCATCTTCTTGCGAATGAATGCAACCGTCACATCTCTTCTCAGAGATAAGCTACCACCATTCTAGTGAGTTCATTCACTGAAGTGACTTACTCTTTTATCGAGGTCCATACTTGGAGTTTCATTTTTGTCTTCCAAGATATGAATTTGGAAACTTTGTTCCGACTCACTACATTCTTCGATTATACCTGAGTTTTATTTCAATGGTAACTATGAATTTTGCGAGAATATTAATTCAGATAAGCGAGGTAATAAGTTCCCAAAGTCAACGTCCAAAGAATAATTTCCCAACACAACAAATTCTATAGAAGAGGGTTCATTAGGGGCTTCCAAATTAGTGATAGTATGTTTAATATATTTTTCCTTATTGATTCTAATCATGTTGGGATTCCTCTTTAGTGGTATCCATAGGTGGGACCAATCAATGTTGAAGTAACCATGTAGTTTTCTAGACCAATCCCGACTCAAAAAAATTCCATAAGCTTATAGAATATCCACAATGATGATATCAATGACTTGGTGGAACTTTGGGTTAGAGGAAATATAGATCATGACATATTTTATTTTTCCAATTACTTTGAATTCTATTCTATCTAAATTGATAATGTGTATGTCACTTTTGGCAGGGGTGGTGTTCAATTTCTTACACACTGACAAAGGAATGACATTGGAAGAAGAAATTGAATCGACCAAATAGTTGTGCAGATTTGTTTTGTAAATATCGAAGGTTAACAAAAATGATGGCACAAATGACCGAGGTTTCTTATTAGTGGAGGTTGTATTTATATTAGACTTTATGATTTCCCTAGAGGTGACTTTGTAGACACCTGGATTTGAGTTTATAATGGTTTTTTCATCCTCCTTTAAGGCTTGCAACAAAAGGTCTTTCTGTTGGGGATGTTTGCATAAGTCCATAACACAAATATTTTCCTTTATCTTTTTCATACCCTCTACCACATTATATTCTAACTTTGATGTTTGTTGATTTTGGAATTTTGGGGAAGAACTAAGTAGAGGGGTTGGATGAACCAAAGAAATTGTTTTTTCAGGTTCTTTGGGAGCTTGGGCTATGATAGGTTGATTTTGTGTGATAGGTCTCTTTCTCCTCATTTGGACCACCAATATTTTAAGTGGTTCTTCCTCTCTGCTGAGTTCGTCAAGAGATAATGTGTGGCTGATATCCCATAGCACCATGTTTGTTTATTTAGGGGGTTTACTAACCTCATTTTCTATGGAATTCATTGTTTGATCATTGGGTTGCTCAGTCATGGTACAACCATCCAAAAAATGATTGGGTAGCAAATTCATGGTATTCACCCACTAGGGGGAATCTTTCTTTGAATGGTTTTCTTGATGATAATTGCAAAGAGAATTAGAGGCTACTTCACCTAAGTCAATATTTAAGTTGGTTGGGGGAGGTTCAATGGCTTTGTAAGGTGACGATATTCTAAAGAAAGGTTTGTAAGGACTAGGATTATATGCACATTCACCTGCATTCCTCTTCATCTCCTAATTTTGTTGGATAACTTCTTAACCATTTTTTGTAGATTTTCCATATCTTCATTATCCTTCTTGTAACTTTTCTCATCTTGTTTACCTGGTGGTTGTGTCAGCAAAGGTCCCTGTCTGGGTGGATATTGGGCTTCCTTCTTTCCTAAGGAGTTCTAACTTTCCTTACATCCATTCATCTGAAACTCGATGATTTTGGCCTCAAAATTATTAGCAAGAGTGGGTTTAGCCACTATTTTGAAAAAACGGGAGATAGAGGCAGGTAGTGTGTTTGCATATACCTCAATTTGAAGCTCTTGGGCAGGTTTGGCATCGGGATGAATTTTTTTAAGGATAGTTGTAAACCTATGATTAAAATATTTGACCTTTTCCTTAGGTCCCATGGTAGCAAAAAAAGGTTCAGCCATCAAGGCCCCAGTGGTGGTTTCCTCGACGATTTTATCTACGAAATGTTGGAACTTTGTCTAGCTAGTTATGGAACCAACCGGAAGGTTAAAATACCAAGTAGAGGCCGGATTCTAAAAATTGTATGGGAAAAGTCTACACACAACATCTTTGTGTTGCACGTTCATCAACCTTATTTCTAATATGACTTTGTTTATGTGGTCTCAGGCATTCCATGGGTTCCAAGGTCAAACTTGGGAAGATGATTCTTTGGGTTTCTAGGAAAATGATGCAACCGCCCTGGTATACCCAAGGCATCCCTATCCAACCATGGTTGGTTTTTTTCAAGTTGATCATTACCCTCTAGAATATATTCATTGTGATCCCTCATATCGTCTGATTCATCACCTATTGTTTTCACGTTGGACCCTACTTCTTTGGATACATAATTATCAGGTTCAGAGTAAGTACTTGCTGATGGGATGAAGATTGGGGTTTCAGGGATAAGATTGAGAGGTTGGTCAATTTCAGTTAGGGTGAAATGTACTATATCCTCAACAGTGTGGATGAAAGTCTGATCTAGGGTGTCGACAATCGGTCTTGTAATTTTCTTCCTATGAGGAAGGAGCAGAGCTATAGGAAGTGCTTCGATATGTCAAGTATATGCTCTAGTAATTCTCCTAAACATGTCGATTTATTCGTGAGGGATTGTGTAAGGTATTTCTTGGTGAAGGCATGTATCATCCTTGGCATGATGTGAAATACTATTCGTAGGGATACCTTCTTTTTGAGAGTTTTCCCGAGAAGAACTAACCATGCATGTGGGATGTTTTGAATCTATACGTTATTTTGGATGTGTTTCTGCTGGAATAAGAAATATGACTAGCCATGCATTAATTCATGCCCTCCTTCTAGCACTAATTGTATTAAGGAGTCTTAATTCCATTTTTTTCTCAATAGTAGGAATCACATCCAAAGATGAGGCCCAATTATAATCTTCTCTGTTTTGGGCAGCGTGATTCTCTGGATTGATGGTCTGACGAGTTTCAATGGCATTTAAGATATTACCACTTCATTTATGTTACTAGCTTTATTTTTGGGATGATTTTTTCTATATTTAATTTAGAGTAACTTGACACACCAAAGGTTTAAAGGAACTAGTCCAACAAACCATTAAATGAGTAAGAAGAGATATCACCGTTAATTTTGAAGATAACTTTTTAAAGAACAGTTTTAATGAATAACGAATCGATTTTTTATATGCCTATCTCCATTAGAAATCATTCCTAGAAATAGTTATACAGCATAACTATACGTTCACATGAGATATCTCAATTAGAACACGTAAGAGATACAAAAACAATTCTATATTTCTACCAACACAAGTATCATATATCAAGGAAAATAACCCACATGAAAATTAAACATAAAACAAGAAACAAATGTAAAGCAACAATTTTCACAATGTAGCTTGACTAATAAGAAAGCTTACTAGGCATCGACAGACCACGGTCCACAAAATAACAATCTACAATATCACGTAGATCACCAATCCGATTCCAAGACACTACTTCAGGCTCTAGCAAAGCTTTTAATTAATTATCAAAATAGTTTTACAAAAAATAACAATTGAAATCTTGAAATGCCAAAAAGGTCCATTCTATCACTAGAATCCCTTTATTTATAAAAATTGAGCTTAGCAAAGACTGCCACATAGGCACTGAAAAATAGATAATCAAAATTTTGAGTCATGAACACTTGGGTGATCTTGGAGTATTTGGGCTTACATGTTCCTCCACATAATCATCCCACTCTCTAAAGATTCGAGTGAATCTCTCAGTGGATGGAAAATGGCATTGATCCATCGACATGTGTAGATCATGCTTGTTGTCACGATATCATAAAGTGTGTTTCTCCATGCGATTGGTTATTTGCTCCATTCAGTCCACAATCTTGACTTGGTTGACCACATGTTTTCATAGGTGTCCTTTCTCCATCACGATGATCTGTTGCACCTACTCTTTTCATTCATTGGTAGACCGTCGTAAATCTTCAACCATCTCTTCAATCGATTAGAAATTTGTGAAGGGCTCGAAAGAAAGTAACTGAAGTTGTGTAATTGACTTATTGATCTTATCCCAAATTCGTTTGCAGTGAGCCCAGAGGGGCTCAAAAGAAAGTAATTGAAGTTGTGTAATTGACTGATTGATCTTATCCCAAATTCGTTTGCAGTGAGACCACTTCTTGTCTACTTCATTTACGATTTCACCAATAATTTTGGCCCAATGTTTGGCTGCTAAGTGCATTTGAGCCATACACTCCTCGAACACCACTTCTATGTTGTGGTCCTCCGCTCCCTTTTCCTTTTGTATCACCTGCACAAATTCTACATTTTCTAGCACACCAACTCCTTTCTCAGCCCATATGTTCACTTCCTCACAAGTAATCCTAAACAACAAGGATTCTTCCTAAAGAGCTATGACCTTCTCTATCATGTTTTCCTATACCTTCTGATGGTTGTCACACAAATGCAATAAGTCTTCCTTTAATTTCACTACTCCTCTAGCCTCTTGATGATATTGCACTTGGTGCTTGAGTGACTCAATTTCAGAATGGGCCTTCTCTAACTCCCTTTCCTCCATTACTTCTTTGTCATAAGAGGCATGGAATATATCCAAACCAACAAAGTAAATATATCTTGATATGGCCTTCTTCATGTCAATGATTACTTCCTCGGTGGTGATGACCACTTCACTATCCAGTATTAGCTTTCATTTCTTATGATTTATCTTCACTAGAGATTTCAGCTTCTGATAATAAGCAAAGAGGTGTAAGTATTCCACCTTGTCCACTAGTTGGGGAATAGGTTGATCACCCCAGGACAACATGTTTCTCAATCCCCCTGGAGTGTAGAAGTGCTCTGATGTTGGGTCCTGGGTAACTCCTTTGACTGGTGACTCTTTCTTTGGCTTCCCTGTTTCCTGGTCAGATTTCTTCTCGGCCTCAATGTCCTCTTGGGTCTTATCTTGAATTTTCTCCCCTTTTCCTTTTCCCAAAGTTAATGAGTCACCTAGAATACCTATATGGAGCATTTTGGTTCCCCTTCATTCACATTTAATTGATCAAGACTAAAATTAGCATTTAGATTGTCCTTTTTCCCATGATCGGTGTCTTCTTCTTCTAAATCATCACCCTCCCGATCACTATGTGATTCCTCATTTTATATTTTCCCAATATCTTGTTTGTCAAATCTTCTCCATCTTGATTATCCTCATTATATGGGTCACATGTTTTCTCCCCCCTTTTTCCATGTGGTGGTACCTCTTGGTATTTTTCACCTGATGGGTCTTTATTTTCTTTATCACTACTTAATAAGGTGTCATTGTGGCTCTAAGGAGGGGGATCATCCTCCATTGGGGAAGAAATATCTTTGTTTTCACTTTCTTTCTATTTTATCTCTATCTCTTTCTCTTCTAGTGATTTTTTAGAACCTTTCTTGGTTTTGGGGTTCTCATTGATTATAGGAATGATAGAGGCATCTCCTTTTTCCTCTTCTCTAGTTTAGTCAATGACTTCATTTTCATTGCCCATACTCTTTTGTGTTTACTTTCCTTCACCATTCTTCTTTACCGCCTCTATAGATTCTTTTTTCAACCAATCTAATTCCTCCCTTTTGTGTCTCTTCGTTTCTTCATCTTGAATCTTCTTCAACTCCTCTGCCCAACTCTATGTCTATGTTGGGTGGACTTTGGATTCCTTTCAGAAATATACCTACACCACAAACATCCCCGAAAATCAATGATGCTAATTTCGAGATATGACATGGAAAGATCAAATCAAGAGTACGAAATGCAACGTGGTAGTGCCACTGATCTTATGTTATGGCATAGAATACAAGTTTTCTTCTCTGTCTATGATTGTGCAAGTGGTGATGTGGAGGCACTATGGTTTCCATGTGGTGTCCCCTGTGGCATCCTTGACTTTGTGAGCGGGTTCCTATATCGATGCATATGAACCACTCCAACTAATCCTTTGTTTAGTTACATTTACCACTAGTTATAGACATTTACTTAGCTTTATCCACTTATTACATATATTTTTTCTTTATTACATATTATCATGTAGTCTGATGTCTAATAAAATATATGTGATGACTATTAGGGCCTAAGAGCCCCCCTCAACATCTCCCCCACAACCAATTCCTTGCTCGTCCCAAGCAAGTGTGTAGATAACGAATGACTTACTACTCTTCATCCTTCGTCTTCAATCTGGTAAGTGCTTGTGCAGTCAGTGAATCTCGCATCACTTTTCTCTCACCCCATAATGGTCCTCTTGATCCTATTTTTGCACTTCTCTCTGGTGCCTTCGGAGTGGTGAGTGACTCGTTCTGGGCATCACTTTTCTCCCACCCCATAATGGTCCTCTTGATCCTATTGTTGCACTTCTCTCTGGTGCCTTCGGAGTGGTGAGTGACTCGTTCTGGGCTCATCCCACACCTGCACAACACCCTATGGTGGAGGTCCATACCTCGACTAACCTACCATTTATATTCTTTCCAGCTTCTGAGGTCACAATCCAAGAATTATTCTGCAACTTTTATACCAAGGGGTTTAATCAATCCAATCATTCTTTTGTCATCATCTTTTCTTTAAGTTCTCATGTTTGTGTTTGTGAAAATATGTCTCTCTTTGATTTCCTTTATCTACTGCCAGCATGCTCTTCATTAATGCTTAATCCTTTAATGATTTTCTCTACTGCTCATCCTATTTGTCTTCCTATTTCTTTTTAATATGATTGTGTTATTGTATGACTGAGTGTGACTTACTTATGATGCTAACACAAATACATAGATTTTTCCTGCGCAAGGCTTATCTTCATGTTATCGAATAGAAATCAATTGATGTCGACGAAGCACCAATCACCAATCCCATTGAATAGAACCCGACTTACATTAAAATGGTGGAGGGGATCTCCTGCCTTTAAAAGACACACGTTTAACCCCTTCCTTTGTGCTTTGCTTTAGGTTTTTCAATACTTATTGAAATTGACACAATCAACAATATGATGTTTTTTCCTTTTCGACTAACATACTCAACTTGACTATTCTTGAACTCGACTTCGACTGACTAACTCAAGTCGATTCGACTATCCTTCATGCAATATTTATATGCGTAGAATTTTACACTCATCATTTCTTTGACATGACTTATAACTAAGACCCATTTGTTATATAAAAGACACTTACCATGAATCAGAGTTTTTAGAATTCAAACTTCAATTTCAAACAGTATATGAATGTACTTTAATGATAACATTCCAAGGTGACACCAAATTATATATCATTGGAATATGATTTGCATGGCATTTCACAAGTCGACCCACCACTAGTGGAAAGTTCCACCGACAGTTGGTCATTCTCATCTTCAGTAGATCTGGTCAGTCTTCAAAGCATTATTTTACAATACCATTTCCAGCATCCTAGATTCGTTCATATTCAACACAATAACCAGTTGAACGGTAGTAGATTAGGTTGTGGCTCGACCTAATCGAATATTAGGCTGTAGTAGATATAAGTGATTCTCTTCAACAGACCATGGTAAGGAAATATTAGAGATGCAAAATATCAAAGAACGTTTAGTACATATCCTGACCACTTCCAAATCCACGATATAAAGAAGGGTTTCCCAAATTTTTATTAAGTCGATCTCAGATTTGGTTGGGGAACTTCAACCAATAGCTTTGCATTTTTTTTTTATCTCACGAAATATATGACAAGAGAGTAATCTTGCTAACCCTGACCTCCACACCAACAAAATCGCCTTCGCCTTATAAGCATGAACATTTTCAGCTACATCTTCATTCACAACATTTATTATTTGCAGTGTTCGTCCATGCAGCATCCACGGTAATCCATTGACATGGAATTCATGAGCAGCAAGCGATCAATCCTGCTAACTTGCAGGCCTTTGCTATTTTATTGATCTTTTCATCTTGTCCCGGGTCAAACCACCTCCAAGATCATCTTTTCTTTATTCCCATGAGCATTCCAAGAAAATATCTCTGGATGCAAATCACGCGACAATGGAACCAAAATGTTGTAGTCCAGAAAATTGAGGGAAGCATCCATGAGAGATGTTACATTGGAACGCACATCAACACACATCCCAAGAAAGAAAGAGATAAATGTGGGGAAGGAATTTCATTCCAAGTTTATATTCTATATTTAGGGTTATTTATACAATAGCTAAATGGTTGGAGCCCTCCAACTAATTCTTTGTTTAATTACATTTACCACTAGTTACAAACATTTACTTAGTTTTATCCACTTATTACATATATTTTTGCTTTATTACATATTATCATGTAGTTTAATGTGTAATAACATATATGTGATGACTATTAGGGCCTAAGACCCCCCTCAACATTACATATACCATAAAGATCAATATTATCCAAAGGACATTAGGGTGCATCTTTTTACACTTTGGAAAAAAAATAGTTAATCTTGCATCCTCTAACTCTTTCTTTTGCTTAATCTTCAACATATATAACTGAGAACCAAGAGTATTGAGAATGTCAATTTTAAAGTTGTGGTTGTTTTGTTGGCTCTAGAGATTGAATCGCTAGGTCCCTTACCATTTTTGGACTTCCCTTGAGAGATATGCTTGCATAAGTCAAACATTTATGGATAGGTTAGGTGAGAAGTATCTCCTTTACCCATTAAATTCAATACATCAATCCATTCATCTCTAATTCCTCTAAGTAAAATAAATTTAAAGGTATCCAAATCAAGATTTTTCTTTTTTCTTTTAAGAGTATAGTAAAATCTTTCTAGATAATCTTCAAGGTTTTATTCTTGTTTTTGTATCATTTTAAACATTTATTCTCTCATTCCTCGATTTTTATAATAATCATTATATTTTTCAAGGATTTTTTTCCTCATTTCATCCCATATTTTTATTGCATGTGTTCCTAAACCCATAAACCAATGTAATGCAACATCCTTGAGTCTAGCTGGAATCAACTTCAAATTTTTAGCGTCAGAAGAATAATCATAGTTGTGACATAACACATCAAATTCAAAAAGAAAAGTTTCTAGATCTTCGGTTACCATACCATAAAAATTGGGCAATGCAGAAGGTGGTATGTTCTTCATATGGACTTGAACTATGGGATTGAATATTGGCAATCCAAATTCATTCTCAATGATTGATGTACCAATTCCTTTTTGTCTTTCTTCACATTCATGCTCTTATCCACCTCCAAGTCCTTCTCAATCGCCTAATATTCCTTACATATTGAAATCTTTGAGATGCATAGAGTCTTTGGAAGTAGCCGAGAGTTCTGGTTCTTCAATGGGGTTCTCTATAAATTCTTCTTTTGGCTGCCCACTAAGTAAATATTCTTCTTGAGATTCAATTGGAAGTATGATAGCTTGTTTTCAAGTGGATGGAATCTTTGTTGTTTTATAACTTCCTTCTCCAACGTTTCTTTTCCTTTCACTTGTGTAGTCACAATTCTTCTTGTTCTTCCTCTTCTTGTAGTTATACCTGCAAAAGCATTAGATGCTTGTGTGGCTCTTTCTAACACACCCAACCCCTTAGGTATCCTTTGAAGGGATGGGGTATAAGAATTTGGATTTTCTCAATCATCTCGAATCCCTGAAATTGGATTAAATCGCCTTCAATTCGATGAAGGTTTTTCGACGACTATAAATTTGTCCGGATCCAAGTTCTGGAACATAATTTATGGTCCTTCAAAGTTCTTTAGGCATTTACCAACTAGGGTCTTTCATTGCCATGTGGCACCCACATGGTCCCCTATCACCTGACATGCCACCTCATCATAGCATACAAAGATTCTCTCAACCAGAGATCGACGTTTGTCTAACTCTTTTTGGCTTATTAATTTAATTAAATATATCAAAGGAGCACTTAGGATTATTAAGTTCGATAAAATCCTAAGTCTCTGGACTTCGATGAGGTTCCTCATTGTGCTATTATGAACATACCCCCAAAACTCCAGAATGCTAAAGCTGCAGAGAGGGTCCCACCTGTATTATGTCTTTACGCAAATACAAGTAATTACATCACCCCACAATACAATTAATTATGTTTAATTTTTATTATAACATTGGAGTATGGGAAGGTAGGTTCAGACCTTCAGCCTTTTTAACTTGTTCGTTCTATCACCCCAAACATGGAGAGTCTCGAAGCTCCGAACTCCCGGAGAGTCCATACTTACACGTGAATGCACATTAAATGTTGTAATAGGGATAGGTAGGTCTGATCCTTCAACCATTTTAGGCCAAGCATTCCATCACTTAAAACACTTTGGAGTCCCGAAGTTCCAAACTCCCGTCAACCATTAGATCAAGTGACCATGATCTAGGAGGAATACATTTGGCAGAAGATAAGGGTGACACGTGGCCCAATCAAATGGTGACATGTGTCAAGGTCCATTTAACACATAAGGTCTGTGAAATTCATGAATCAGGGTGACACGTGGCACACCTATTATGGGTCAACATCACCCTAGGTGACATCATCATGTCATGTCACTCCCACCTTTGGTGCTTTGGTAATATTCTCATTCACCAACATGTCAAACCTCCTGGAGTATGACTTCATCAGAGTGCTTTACACTATCCTTTCACTAGTTGATCAAATGATTACGAGAGGTTCCCAATGGATTCCCTAGATCAACGACTCATGTTAATGCGTGAGTTCAACGTTCGAGGTTTCTGGTTGTTTAACACCTTTTCTCTCCCGGAGAAGGTCGACGTCGAATGACCACGACATAGATCCAATGGTCAGGGGAGATCCCGAATAGGCTCAGATCTACGGCTTGTGTTACTTCACGACTGAGAATTGGATCGAGGATTAACAAGGGGATGCATCCAATGATAACAGGTAAATGACCACCAACTTTCATTGCATCGTCAAGCTACTGATTTGACAGGTTATCTTTGGCGCATTTAGTACATTGCAACGTCCATTCACCCTGGAGCTCCAGACTCCTGAAGTCCCGAATGACTTAGCTCCTTTTTTAGTGTAGCGGAGGGTTCCAAGGTCATGTTCCTATGGAACTTTGCCAAGATCCAAAGGCTACAATCCTAAATCTTAGCTGAAATTTGGCTAAGGCTATGGGCATGAGCCCATGGTCACTTGGACGACTGGTTTGAAGGAATCTCCCTTCATCTATAGAACTCGAATTCCACAATAGGAAAGGTAATTCAAGGAAATCAAAAGGAATGGTGTAGTCTTGTAGAGTCTATCTCGACTCTATATCTGCGGATATGGTCCTTGAGCAATCCCTTGAGGATTTTCCAACCAACATAGGGGCCAAATTCTTATGTCCCCAAATTCAGTTAAAGAGCCCATTGCTAGCAATTATCCTTTCTCTTGAAACCATCATTTCATCAAATTACACATTTACCTTTATTTATAAACCTCTATTCCTTATGTACACAGAAAGCACAGATAGAGGTTTACTTTCTTTGTTCCAGAGTATTACAAGGTAATTCTATTCAACTATGCAAGGCATGCACCAAACTTGTCGACAATCACCCGAATGCAAGAGTTTATAATTGAAAACAAGCATTCAATCATGTATTTCATTTCAATTATACAAAGTTTACGGAATATTTATATATTATAGTCGATAACTGACCAAATTACTATGGGTGTTCACCTTTACACCCAACTGTAGGCTCAGAGGCATTCACTCTTAGCACTTTGTCCACCCACATGCCAAGCCATGATATCACTAGGGAAAATTCTTTGTGTTCCTCAGGTCTTCTGCAAATTCTATGAGATCCTCTCTATGTCATAGCCTCTGCGAGGTTTATCAGATGCTTCCTTAGCATCAAGCTCACGCCTTCGTCTATGATAAATCTTGCCTCTGTCACAGCCTCTGCAAGGTTTATCATATGCTTCCTCAACATCAAGCTCACATCCTTCTTTCTATGGCTAAGGACGGATCTCTGGTCTATTAAACCAACAACAAACAACTCCTTTGTCTTCAAAAATCCACTTATCTAGCACTAATAAAAGTCTCCCTTCTTCCCCACTGAGCTAAGGGCCTCCACGAGGGTTATCAGATGCCTTCCCAGTTAGATTTCCTCTATGCAAGAGAGTCCCTTAATAACTACATTGTCCCTCGATGCCCTCTCCTTCTAGCACCGATTTCTTTCCAACCAACACCAAGCTTGCGACCCTCTTTTGCTCTAGTCTGGGCTTCATGTCTTCTATGTTCTAGTTCATAACTCTTCCATGAGTTCTCTGATATTTCTATAGCATGCACTAGTGCATTCCTTTCACCGATTCTCTTCCTAAGAGACCAAATTCCTCCTTTTGTTATCTCCAATAACCATAACAACTTAATCTTTCAGTTCTTCTTCTGAGCTGGAAAGCCTCACGTGCTCTTCTTCTTTCTGGATGGTCCTCCAAAGCCATTTTTTTCTCTATCTCCTCTTCTTTCTCGGGTGTTTTTATTTCCTCTCCCCTGGGAAGGTTCTGGACCTATCCTAATCCTTCTCCTAGAAGCAAGTTGGGTCTTACTTCAGGTTTCCAGTTTTTTGTCTTCTCATCCAAGCCCTCCATGCTTCCATTCATCGGGGTAGTTGATTGTTCAACCACCAATCCTTTTATCATTAACTGATTTTTCCTTGGGATCAGGATGATGCTTATTATTCCAGATCAAATATTTGATTAGAGAGGATTGGGTCATCTTAGCATGATAAACCCTCTCTACAGGTTTCCTCACTCTTTCCCAGAGTGATATCATGACCAGTACTTCAAGGCTTCGCCCCCACAGTAAGTTTTTGGAAATCTAAAAAATAATAAATTTACATTGTTCACATTCCATAACATGGTAATCATAAATAATGATTAATTACAAGCTAGGGGAAACAGGGGTATTACCATCCCCTCCCCCTTCAAAGGAACACCATCCTCAATGTTCTTTCTCAGTAGCACATGTCATGCCTTTTTCATTCAGCTACTTCATAAATATTGATCCTCTTTCTTGCTCAGGTCCTTTCCAAACTCTTGGCCTTCATCACTTGCCTTCAATAATTTTGGACAACAAGCATATTAATCACAATTTCATGCGAAAACATCTTACCGTTGTGCAAAATTCAAGAGGAAAAATTTCATAATGTAGCACAATACTTATCTGTGCAGTTTGTGTATTTGCATCCATATGGCTATATTGTTATATTGTCTCACTATTTTTCCTTGACATACACATTGTGTGCATGATCCCAATCAATGGTTTATAAGAATTATCAAATTCTCCTCTTCCTTACAGTCACTCACCCTCTAGGCCCAGGCTCAGGCATCCCCTTCTCTGCTATACAGTCCCTCGAGCGATCCATCTTTCCTTGCCAAGGCTTTCTCTCATAAGAAGAGTTATAGAGACTTCATTGAGCCTTATAGTTAAGGCATCCCTCTAACCTTCTCTACCGAGGTGTCCCTCCAGCTTGTGTTACCACAACAAAACATATTCTATGGCGATCATGGATTACCACAAGGTTCTCATGTCTCAACAATATCCTTTTTCATGATTTCTAGCTTTGACAGCCTTCATCTGTCCTCCCTAGATAGATATTTTCGTCTCACCTATATCACATGTACACAAAAATTATGGGATATTATCATCAATTCCAATTTATATTTTCTTTCAAATCTGTCACCCACAAATTTCCAAATTCCACATTTTTATTTTTCAGATCTGTTCCACACAAGAACTAGATTCACAAGTATGGTATTTTTCTTCCCATAGAAGTCTGACTTAGCAGGAAATTGATCTTCCTTATGGCTTACAACACTGCCATATACAAGACCCTTTCTTCTTGCAATTTCAACATTCCTCGGCCAAACAAATTGTTAGTTTTCATGCACACTATATTTTCATTGCACGCTTGCAGTGGCTCACAAACAACTTCAGAAATGTGCATACTAACAATCAAATTCATTTTCTCAAAAAGGAAATACCATTCCTTGCAGTTTGGTTCAGCAGGAAATTAGTCTTCCTTATGTTTTTACAACACTCCCATATCCAAGACCCTTTTCTTCCTGTAATTTCAACATTCCTCGTCCAAACAAATTGTTAGTTTTCATGCACTTTATATTTTCAAAACTATGCATACTAACAATCAAAGTCATTTTCATCTATTCAAGGGTACAAAGAAAAATGAAATATCATTATTTATGTATGCATCCTTTCAACATACTAAATTTTCCAAATGAAATTCAAATATCAAATGACTTTAATCAATGTGCCAATATTCATGGCCACATTAATACCCAATGCACCCTTGCATTGATTTCAAGTTTTCCACACTTTATGACAAGAACTTTTCCATGGTGTGTTGGATCTTAACAAACCTCTTCACCATATGGATTATTCATTCTCATTCATTATTGTAGTAGGACTGTGCTTCCTGCTATAGGTTGATCATGATCCCAAATCAACACATATGAAACTAAATTTTCTCTTGAATGCACCCAAGCATTCTTCCTTCATTAGTATCCAGGGTGCCAACACTAATGGCCACCCAAATTTTCTTTTCTTTAACAACTACACAATTCAAGTGGAGTATTGGAAGGTCCTCCTTCCTCAATGGAAAAACCATTGTCTGCCCTCTTATGCAAACATGTATTTCCTCAATGCATTCCATGCAATGTGCTAACTATGAGAACATTTATTCCAAATATCCCTCGATTGGTCATTATACCCATGGTACTCCTTACTCATGCTTTTTCTTGCAAGGATTATAACTCATCATTGAATGGAATAGACTCCCTAAATCTATTATTTAGATTCTTCTTTCCTAAATCTTACCTTGCTTAGGTAGCAATGGCATACAATAGCCACTCAAAATTATTCACATATCAGTATGAAATTAAAATACTTCATAGGGGATTCTTAACAAATCCCTCCATACCTTATGCCACACAGGAATGAACATTTCTATACCTGTTCTGGCTGCTAGCACCCTTTTTCTTATTTTTACCTCATCAGTAGTGCTCAATGGGGATCCCAAAGTCCCTTAAACAATATTTAAACAACATCCTTCTTTCATTTATCCTTTATTAGAGGTTATCTACCATTGGCAGTTGTCCTTTCCCAACATGATCAGAATCTGGACCATGGGTCAAATTTTAGCCCAAAAATAAAAGTGTTCAGAATCGCTTCAAAACAGATGGGTGCGTAGGTCTCATCGTCACAAATCCAACGCACTTGGAAGGGGTTCAAACAAACATCGGATGAGTGAGATATTGTGTTCTGTTCAATTTTCCAAATAGGTAAAAAAAAATGTTGACTATACAGTCCATATAGCTGACGTGGCAGGGCCATACAACTGATGTGGCATGACCAAATGCTGACATGGTAGATGATGATGTGTCAGGTGCTGAGTTGTAAGACATTTGGTAGGACATGTGGGCGAATATATTGTTGACACGTGTCATTTTATTGGTCAATAGGGTGGTGCCACGTGGCATCATGTTGTGGTATGTGTTGGTTACTATAATTGCTTCACTAAACAATCAAGTGCTACATAAATTTTCAACCCAGGGAATTCTGTTTATTTCGAAGGTAACCACGCACTATATATGCTCAATCTCAAAAGCAACCTAGAGTTGTAGTAAAAACATATTAATCACACTTTGCCTTAAACAAACTGAAGTTCTAACTTGAATTACAGGAAAGAAATCTACCTATTGTAGAGTTCAATGTTTAAAGAAATAATTGTCCAAAGAATCTTGGATTACATTAAATAAATAATAGACTAGAAAAGAAATTCTTCAAGACACTGCAAAAGGAAAGACCACTATTCTATAACCAAATAACAAGACCCTATTCTCAAAGCAAGAATCTTCAGCAACTGTTTCCGATCATCACACTTCATGAACTCATTGCTTAACTGAAACAATTGACACACACTGAAGGTTAACTAACTCTTAACAGAGAACAGGACCCTATTTCCTAAGCAGGAAACTTCAGCACCTATTTCTGATTAGCATGCTTTCATGAACTCATTAAAATAATTGACATGCACTGAAGGCTAACTATCTCTAACAGAGAAGAGAACCCTATTCCCGAAGCAGGAACCTTCAGCACCTGTCCCTAACTATCAAGCTTTCATAAATTCACCAAGCATAATTGCTAACTAGAATGATTAACAGTTACCCAAGCATGAATCATGTGAAAACAATGTAACAATCGGTAAAGCAGAGTTTTAGCAAGACAAAGTTCAGTAAAGTAGTGTTTCAGCAAAACAGAGTTCAGTATAGTGTTTCAGCAAAACAAAATTTAATCAAGGCATAAACAAAAATAACACTAACACTCGACAAAGCTAATGGGTGAATCTTGTGAAGAAGGTGGGCCCTCCCTTCTCACAAGATTCCCCTGGAACAAAAGGAACTAGAGAGAAATGCTCAGAACAATCTTTTATTCATCTGTCAACTGTATTACATTACAATCTAAAGTAAAACACGTCCCTCTTTGTAAATCCTTTCTTAGTACAAAAATAGAAGATCCTCTCTAATGGTGATTTCCTCTTATTTAAAGAGGAGAATCCCTTCGATACAATTTGATCATCAAATTACAGGTGTACATCTGAGTCCTATTCTTAGTCAGATCAACTTTCTAAATTGGAATAGGATATCCTAGTCTCCCGCAACAAAATGCTATTACAAATGTCGAGTGAGGTGTTGCTGTTGCAGCTGGAGTAACAACTTCTTTATTTGTCTTCTTGTTACTGTTGTTGTATGCTGTTTTAGCATCGCAAATCGTAGGTTGTTTCAGCCATGGGATTTGCGTCCTGACTATTTCAACAACTTGGTCTCAAGCAACAACGATGGTCAATGCTAGCTCAAGGTGCAGTTGTCGTGATCAATGTAATAGTTTTCTGTTGTTGTTTTAGCATTGTAGACCGCAGACCGTGTAACAACTTCTTCTGTGTGAGTTGTTGTTTCAGCATCATTTCCCACGGACTGTGTAACAGCTTCTTCTGTGTGAGTTGTTGTTTCAGCATCGTTGACCACAGAGAGTGTAGCAGTTGTTGTTTCAGCATTGTAGACCATGGAGAGTGTAACAGCTTCTTCTGTGTGAGTTGTTGTTTCAGCATCATAGTCCACAGACTATTTCAGCTACAAAGGTTGCGTGCTTTAATTGTTTTAGCAACAGGCCTTGATGCTAACCTGCAGTTCAGACTCTTTCAGCACTTATACATTTTTGATCAATGGTTAAGTATGAGAGTAATGTAAAATTATATGCAAAACAGATTAAACATATAGTAAAGATAAGAGACGTTGTATACATTTGGAAAGATAGGGTAAAGTGATAATATGAGTTTAAATGTGAGCGAAACAAGAGTGTAATGGTGTCAAAAAGTGTGGGCAAAAAGGTACATTGTATGGTCCTAACATCCCCCCCAACTTAAAATGTTGCATGTCCTCAGGGAACTTCACTCTGAATCAGAATATGAATACCGACTCTGAGCGTGCAAGTTACTCAAGCAATAGCTATGGAAGGTGATGTCTATTGGAGCTCTGAACCCTTGAACGCATTGTAACCTTTGCCAAGCTGTTGTTTCGGCCTTCTTGAGAAACTTATAATGGACTTGGTATTTTTTTGTTGGCAACCAGAGGATAGGAAAATGAAACTGGTACCCTATCCATCTTTCAACACATTGTTGAACACACTTGATGTAGTTAGGTACCCTGTAGATTTCTATCTTGAGATTTGTGGGGCTAAAAGGATTGTGTTCCTATCTTTTCTCAGTAGATTGGTGCCAAATCATGTTATTTTCCTGTAGGGCAGCAATCTCTGTTGATTTAATGAAGTGTTGATAATCTCGAAGCACTATTGTTTGTAGTTGTTGAATGTGTTCAGTCATCCCTGGTTTCTTTAAAAACTGATAATGTTCTATAACAAAGGTGGCAACATTTTGTGGTTCTGGCCTTATCCAGAGAAGGCATTTATCCTCATTATGCTTGGCAGCTAGGAAGTCATCCTGCCATATAATCTTTTTGTTGAGGAAGGAGGTGAGTGCCTGAATCTAGATGTCACCGACAAGAGGGTTAAGGTTAAGCTGTCAGTTCTTAGGGATGGCCTCATTATGAAAATATGCCTCACAGAGGAAGTACTGATCCATAGCAGAGGCTTCTGCAAAGGTTTTCACAAAATCTGCTGGATGTAATACTGCATGGGGTCTGCCTTCTGTGATTGATTTGATCTGAAACCATGTAATTCATTCCATGAGGAACAAGGAGTAATTGTAGGATGGTTTCCTTGCAGCCAATAGCTTTTGTGCCAAGTCAAATATCAAGAGCACTCTGCCTTTTAGCTCTTTGTTCTGTTTCTTAAGGGCACGAGCTTCCTGGTGTGTTTGCTCCAAAGCTTCCCAATTTGAGTAGGTATGATTTATCCAGATTTGTCTGTGTTCCTGCAGGCTTTTGGCCTGTGTAACAACAAACTCTTTTTTCCATTTTTCTATTATTGCCTACTCATCCCATGGCTGAGTTTGTGTTTCAACGTTGCAAGTAGTAGGCTGAGGTAGGGTCTGAGTGGCTTGTTCCAAAAAGGTGTGGGTATTAATCTGGCTGGGAGGGGTAAATTCATCAATAGGCAATGTTTGTACAACTTTATTAACAAAAGAAGGGGTTTCAGATTTGAAATTTGTTGCAGGCCAGGGTTCAGTCTTAATTTTGGAAGGTCCTAATGGTTCTTGTGTTTCAGCTGTAGCTAGTTCTTGTGTGACAGCTATAGCTGGTTCTTGTGTAACAACAAGTTTTTCTTCTTTGACTGCAAAAGTTGAAGGAGCAGGGGGAGCTCCTGGTATTGGGATTTGAATTACTTTGTAGCCTGCTTGATAGTAGATGTCCCCACATTGACAACACATATATTCTCTACATGGATTCTCTGTTGTAGTTCCTTCTGACATGGTTGATGTGTGAGCTAGGGTGTACAGATTAAGTTCCTTCTCATAGGCTTCCTTTGCTGTGGCTAGCTCTTTCTTGTAGGCTTCCAGTTCAGATTTTAGGAACTTATTTTCTTGTAAGGCAGAGGCCATTGTTGGTTCTTGTTGAGGAGTGACTGAATCTTATGTAGTAGTCACAACCGCACTAGTTGGTTCTTGTGGAGCAGCTACAGGATCAGCAGCTGCTTCTTGTGTTTCAACTTCTTGATGTAAGGAAAGTAATGTTGCAGTACCCTGGACCTCTGATTCCTGTATCTCAGTATCAATATCAGCAACTGGTTCTTGTGTTTCAGCTGTAGTTGGTTCTTGTGTGGCAACTATGGTTGGTTCTTGTGTTTCAACCACTGAATGAGTAGCTGGTTCTTGTTTTTCAGCTACTAAATGGGTAGTTGGATCTTGTGTTTCAACTGCGAATTGGGTATCTGGTTCTTGTGGTTCAACTACTTGATGAGTAGCTGGTTCTTGTGTTTCAGCTACCTGATTTGAAACGGATGATGTCGCAACACCCTGGGCATCTGGTTCTTTTGTTTCAGTGCCCGTGGGTGGAATAGGCAAAGATTTCGGCATTTGGGAGGTTGGAGGTGTATGGGGTATTAGTCGGATGGGTTGGGGGTTTAGGATAGTGGAAGTAGTGGCTGCCCTTGTTGAGGCCCTTATTCATTTTCTTTGTGAAAAGGGCGGGAAGAAAGGAATTTTCTTTCATTTGCCTGGGGGATTTTCCTCAATGATGGGACAGGGAGAATTTTTTGGTTCAGAATCATCATTGAGAGTATGAAGGGAAAGAGTGGATGATTCTGGTAAAATGTGGGGCGGGCTTGGTATGGTAGGGGGGTTGATTGGGTTGATTGGGTCTGAAGGCGGACTGTTAGGTATTTTTGGATAATCTGGAGGGTTTTGTGGTTGTTGTTCCTGAAGATTTTCAGGAATTTCAGCAGCTTCTTGGGGATCTATAGGTGGGTTGTTTAGTGGAGGGTTTTGTTGGGCAAAACCCTTTTGGATAAGCAGTTGAATGAGACGGTGATGGGTGAGTGAAAGGGAGGGATCTTTAGCCTTTTTACAGTAGTGCGACATATTTTTAAGACAGCCGAGCAAATAATAAGGAATGTTCACCAGTCTATTATGTCGTAAATGAGACAAGAGGACAAAATCATGCTGGTAGACTACTTGGTATCGGCCTTCGCAGGTAAGGTAGTGTTTGACGAATTTTGCAACTTCTGGCCATGGAAGTGGCAACGAGCTGAGTCGGACACCCCGGCCTTTAGGTTCAATTTTTTCCCCTGGCAAGAGGAAATCCTGTTGGGCATTTAGGATGATATGTTTGCGGCTGAAAAAGCGAAGGCCATTAGTAGGGAGACCCAAAACCTGTGCTATATCCTCTTCTGTCACTGAAATCCGAACCCCTTGAACAATGGAATGGTCTTCCTGGAGATTTTGAGCAAATTGGAGAACCTGTTGTTGATCATACCCCTGGAGTCTCTGAAAATAACCGAGCCATCCTGCCTGCAGAAAAATTTGATAGGCTTCTGGGTACAGTTCTAACAGGGCTGTCGTGGCGAGTTCGTACCATATAACAGAGCCTCCCATAGCTAACATCTTAGTAAAATACACCGTCAAAGAGTCGAGTAACAACTTCTGTGCAGAGTAAGTTTTTCGAGTGAATGCATGCAAATGGTGGTGAAACAAACGAAAGGATGGTAAATAGGAATGGCGGTGGTTAATTCGTGTGAAGTCATGGTATAAAAGTTTGATATTTCCTCCCCCCCCATTCAAGTGCGGCTAATAATGATTTTACACGAGTGGTAATAATGATTTGGAATCTTCTCATTAACTATAGCTTAACTGTATTTACATAGAATTTACATACGTCGCCTTTACCTTTTGATTCGTACTTAAACAAAATAATGCCTATCTGTAATAGTTCTGTAGTGGCCGTGGCGAAGACTTTTGATTTGTTAGATGAATTGTATCAAGGATTTGTTGACTGGAAGGATAAAATGTAGTATGAGAGTGCAAAATCTTATTGACAGAAATGCCGAAAAGTTGGTGTTTCAGTCGTAGGAAGAACAGAGAAATGTTTGCTGGAGAGTGATGTTGCAGAATATTGCTAAGGAAGTGGTGTTTCAGCAATAGAAAGAAGGGTGAAACAATTGTTGGATAGTGTTGTTTCGTCAATGGGGAAATGTGAAGAATTGCGGAACTGTAGTGTTTCGGCAATGGGAAAATGTGAAGAATTGCGGAACCATAGTGTTTCGGCAATGGGAAAATGTGAAGAATTGTGGAACCGTGGCAATGGGAAAATGACAAAAGGTTGCCGACAGTGGTGTTTCAGCAATGGGAAGAAGGGCGAAAGAATTGTTGAACGGTGTTGTTTTGTCAATGGAGAAATGTGAAGAGTTTTTGAACAATGGTGTTTCAGCAATGGGAGAAAATGGTGAAAGGTTGCTGACAGTGGTGTTTCAACAATGGGGAAAATGGTGAAAGGTTGATGATAGTGGTGTTGAAGCAATGGGGAAAATGGTGAAAGGTTGTTGAACAGTGATGGGGGGAAATGGTATGAGGTTCCTAACAGTGGTGTTTCAACAATGGGGAAAATGGTGAAAGGTTGTTGACAGTGGTGTTTCAGCAATGGGGAAAATGGTGAAAGGTTGTTGAACATTGGTGTTTCAGCAATGGGGAAAATGGTGAAAGGTTGCTGAACAGTGATGGGGGGAAATGGTGTGAGGTTGCTGACAGTGGTGTTTCCGCAATGGGGAAAATGGTGAATTGATGCAGCCGCACTCCTCGGAGCACGTCCGCTCTCAAAGGATCGTCTTCCCTCATAGCCCGAAGAACTCGAAGGTTCCTCTAATTACCTATCAGGAATTTTCCTTACCCACAACAACTCCTCGCTGATCTCCCTTGATGATCAGGAAATCATACTTCGCTATTTCAAAAATCCTATGGTTGCGTGTCTGTTACCTCACGATTCCCCGAACTCCAACACAATGAAACTCCGACACACACACATGTGAGTTATCTTTCCTCCTCCCGTCACTTCTATCAGGATTTTGGAATTCGCGGGATCGCGAATCCTGATGACAAAGGATTCGGGACTTACATTTTCCCGATCCCCGATATAGTATGCCACCTATCCTCCACTAACCCTGTTGTGGCCCACACTATCCTGTGACTTGTCGGGATATCGTGTTTCGTGATTCCTAGTTGCAAGAGTTTCTTACCTTAAAAATCTCCGATGCCCCGAACTCCGACTCCTCGGGATCTCCTGACATGTGTCCCCCTGATGGATGGTTCTGGGCTTATCGGGATATCGCGGATCCTGATATCGTAATTCCCTTTGCAACAACTTGGTGCTTCGACTCGCAATTCCCTGATATGCGATGTCACGTGTATATTTGATGGTCCTTCTGACTCGGATTGACGACTCTGCTCCCTCCTGAGCTTCGAACCCCTTCCACACTTACCCTATAACCTCACTGCACCTCCGTGAGATCCAAAGGCCCACAGAACTTCACGAAACCTCCTCAAAGGATTTCGACCGTCCACTCTTCCCTTTGTGAATCCACAAAATGAAGAAGTGTCTCCCCACGAGACTCATTCACCTGCTCGCCAACCTGCGATGCTTCCCTCGGACTTCTAATGGCAGCTTCCCTGCGCTTATCCTTCCATGAATTCTAAGGCCTACTCCTCCTGAGATTTTCCATGACTTCAGTCTTCTTGGAAACCTCTTGCACGCACTCCTTGCGGCAACTCTTCAACCTCGACTGAGTGTTGAAGTCTCTCGGCTCTGCGCACTCTTGCAGCAGTAGTCTTTAACACTTCACGCAGGTTGGCAACCCTGAGACTTTTACCTGGCCTGCGCACTCCTTGCACAGCACTGTGCCTTACTATACTTTCGAGGAAATGAGAACAAAAGCTATCTCTAATTGAACCCTTCTGTCAATGCACTCCTTGCGGACAACTCAGCTGCACTCCTTGCAGGAATCCTCTGGTTCAATTACAAAAACAATTGAAACTCATTCCATCTTCTTCTTAGACTTTAATTTGACCATGAAATCATATACAAATCATATAAAGTAAATGCATGATTGGAAGAAAACATTCATGAGCATAACATCAATACACAGAGAAACAACACAAACCATGAATCTGAATTAAAGCTTTCTTTTATTGATTCAAATGCCTGTACATGGGGTGTTTTTCATACAGTTCTCTGCATGCTCTTCTTCTGTTTTTTTCTCCCCTATGCTCAGGGGTTATGTTACAATAATACAATGAGGGTGTCTATATCCGTTTTCCCTCTTGGACTCTAAAGCTATCAAATCTAAAATTAAATTCTTATCTACCAGCATTAACTATATTAAATGCCGACTATCTACCTAAGGACGAGAGCTTAAAGGCTCAAGGTCCATTAAAATATACAAGTGTGCCTCCTTCATAAATGACTTCATTAAAGATTTGCGGAATAGTTCCAAAGTAGTTCAAAATGTGTGCTGGCTTGTCCAGCTGTCCCCGCTTCCACGTTGGCTCGCTTGATGGTGCTGGCGATGCTCCTACATCATACTCCTCGGCTTGAAAACTCTCATGGGCCCCCATCCATGAGCTCCTGCACAGTGTGTCCATGCTTCTGTATTTCTGCTTCAGTCTCCTAGCTAGCATCTTCCACTGGGTGGCCCTTCCATTTGACCAGATACTCGAAGTATTCCTTCCTTTGGGTCTTCTTACTCACTCTCTTGTCCAGTATGCATTCCATTTGCGGCTTCTCTACTACTGGCATCTATTTCGTCCACTGGACCACTGGTTGCTCCATTCCAGTCTATGTTTCTCCATTTCTGTATGGGTATAAATCTGCGATATTGGATATCGGAGATATTCTGATCCCATCTGACAACTCGATCTCATAAGCATTTTCCCTGAATTTTCTAAAGACCTTGCATGGTCCGATTTTCTTCATATTCAGCTTGTTGTATGTTCCTATCGGGAACCTTTCTTTCCTTAAGTGTGTCAGAACTAGATCACCAACTTCAAACTGAAGTTGTCTCCGATGTTGATCTGCTCTGTGCTTGTACTCCCGATTTGAATCTATCAGTCGCTGCTTCACTTGGTCGTGAAGTTCTTTCATCACCTAAGCAAATTCCTCTACACTAGCGCTGCTAGTAGCAGTCTGTTTTGAATCCCTCAGTTCAGAAACTCCTCTCGGCTGCACCCCATAAACAACCTGAAATGGACTCTTTCCCGTACTCCGACTCAATGAATCATTGTATGAAAATTCTTCTTGTGGCAATATACTATCTCAGCTGCTATGGTGCTCTGTCACCAAGCTTCTCAGCAAGTCTCCCAGACTTCTGTTCACCACTTCTGTTTTCCCATCTGTCTACGGGTGATAAGCTGAACTAAATGATAAGTTAGTCCCCAGCTTCTTCCATAATGTCCTCCATAAATGTCCTATGGATTTGGTGTCTCTGTCCAAAACAATACTTTTCGGCAGTCCATGAAGTCGAACGACCTCCTTGAAGAACAAATTCGTGATGTGAGTCGCATCACTGGTCTTCTGGCATGGGATGAAGTGTGCCATATTTGAAAACCTATCAACGACCACAAAGATTGAATCAACACCTCTTTGCATCCTAGGCAAACCCAATACAAAATCCAAGCTTATCGCCTCCCATGGCCTCTCGGGTATGGGTAAGGGCTGATAAAGACCTGCATTCTTCTTTCTCCCCTTCGAATGCTGGCAAATTTGACATTTGTCAACAAATCTCTTGACATCGGCTCGCATTCCCAGCCAAAAGTATGATTCGCTCAACTTGGCAAATGTCTTTTCATGACCAAAATGTCCTGCCAATCCCCCACTGTGTTTCTCTTTCAACAGGTTCTCCCTCATGGAGAAATTCAGGATACACAGTTGATTGCCTCTGAATAACAATCCTTCCTGGATCATATAGTCTATCCAAGGACTCCGATCTCTGAGAATTGGATTCTCAGTTGCTTCATACGCCTCTCCAAAATCTGCATCACCTACATACATGTCCTTGAAATCTCCAAATCCCAATGTTTTGACTCGGAATTCCTGCAGTAACAAACACTTCCTGCTCAAAGCATCAGCCACTTTGTTAGCAGTACCCAAAATGTGTTTAATCACAAATGTGAAATTATGCATATATTCTACCCATTTTGCATGTTTCTGATTCAACTTCTCTTGTTGAGCCACAAACTGTAAGGCATGATTATCGTTGTACAATACAAATTCTTTTGGGATCAAGTAATGCCTCCACTTCTTCAGTGCATGTATGATAGCATAAAATTCCTTGTCATATGTGGAGTATTTCAGTTTTGCCTCATTCAACTTCTCTTTTAAATATGCAACCGGCCTGTCTTCCTGACTCAAGACCGCTCCTATGGAAAACCTTCTTGCATCACACTTCACCTGAAATGTCTTCTGGAAATCCGGCAACACCAACACTGGTCATTCCGTGATCTTCTGCTTCAACAGATTGAAGCTCTTTTCAGCCTCTGTTGTCCAATGTAAATAATTATGCCGCTTCTTCACTGTATCCATCATCGTTGCTCTGATACCACACCTGACGCAGCCGCACTCCTCGGAGCACGTCCTCTCTCACAGGATCTTCTTCCCTCACATCCCGAAGAACTCGAAGGTTCCTCTAATTCCCTATCAGGAATTTTCCTTACCCACAGCAACTCCTCGTTGATCTCCCTTGATGATCGAGAAATTGGACTTCATGATTTCGTGAATCCTATGGTTGCATGTCTGTTACCTCACGATTCCCCGAACTCTGACGTGGCGAAACTCCGACACACACACGTGCGAGTTAGCTTTCCTCCTCCTGTCACTTCTATCGGGATTTCAGAATTCGCAGGATCGTGAATCCTGATGACGAAGGATTCGGGACTTACCTTTTCCCGATCCCCGATATAGTATGCCACCTATCCTCCACTAACCCTGTTGTGGCCCACACTATCCTGTGACTTGTTGGGATATCGTGTTTCACAATTCTGAGTTGCAAGCATTTCTTACCTTCAAAATCTCCGATGCCTCGAACTCCAACTCCTCGGGATCTCCTGACACATGTCCCCCTGATGGACGGTTCTGGGCTTATCGGGATATCGCGGATCGCGATATCATAATTCCCTTTGCAACAACTTGGTGCTTCGACTCGTGATTCCCCGATATGCGATGTCACGTGTAGATCTGACAGTCCTTATGACTCGGATCGACGACTATGCTCCCTCCTGAGTTTCGAACCCCTTCCACACTTACCCTGTAACCTCACTGCACCTCCGTGAGATCCAACGACCCACAAAACTTCACGAAACCTCCTCAAAGGATTTCGACCATCCGCTCTTCCCATGTGAATCCATGAAATGAAGAAGTGTCTCCCCACGAGACTCGTTCACCTGCTCACCAACCTGTGACGCTTCCCTCTGACTTCCAATGACAGCTTCCCTATGCTTATCCTTCCGTGAATTCTAAGGCCTACTCCTCCTAAGCTTTTCCATGACTTTAGTCTTCCTGGAAACCTCTTGAACACACTCCTTGCGGCAACTCTTCAAACTCGTTAGAGTGTTGAAGTCTCTCAGCTCTGCGCACTCCTGCAACAACAGTCTTTAACACTTCACTCAGGTTCACAACCCTGAGACTTTTACCTGGCCTACGCACTCCTTGCACAACACTGTGCCTAACTGCACCTTCAAGGAAATGAGAACAAAAGCTATCTCTAATTGAACCCTTCTGTCAACGCACTCCTTGCAGACAACTCAACTGCACTCATTGCAGGAATCCTCTGGCTCAATTAGAGAAACAATTGAAACTCATTCCATCTTCTTCTCAGACTTCAATTTAACCATGAAATCATATACACAACATATAAAGTAAATGCATGATTGGAAGCAAAAATTCATGAGCATAACATCAATACACAGAGAAACAACACAAACCATGAATTTGAATTAAAGCTTTCTTTTATTAATTCAAATGCCTATACATGGGGTGTTTTTCATACAGTTCTCTGCATGCTCTTCTTCTGTTTTTTTCTCCTCTATGCTCAGGGGTTATGTTACAATAATACAATGAGGGTGTCTATATATGTTTTCCCTCTTGGACTCTAAAGCTATCAAATCTAAAATGAAATTCCTATCTACCAGCATTAACTATATTAAATGCCGACTATCTACCTAAGGACGAGAGCTTAAAGGCTCAAGGTCCATTACAATATACAAGTGCGCCTCCTTCATAAATGACTTCATTAAAGATTTGCAGAACAGTTCCAAAGCAGTTCAAAATGTGTGTTGGCTTGTCCAGCTATCCCCGCTTCTGCGTTGGCTCGCTTGATGGTGCTGGCGATGCTCCTTCATCATACTCCTCGGCTTGAAAAGTTTTGTGGGCCATTGTCCATGAGCTCTTGCACGGTGTGTCCATGCTTCTGTATTTCTGCTTCAGTCTCCTAGCTGGCATCTTCCACTGGGTGGCCCTTCCATTTGACCAGATAATTGAAGTATTCCTTCCTTCGGGTCTTCTTACTCACTCTCTTGTCCAGTATGCATTCCATTTGTGGATTCTCTACTACTGGCATCTGTTTCGTCCACTAGACCACTGGCTGCTCTGTTCTAGTCTTTGTTTCTCCATTTCTGTATGGGTATAAATCTGCGATATTGAATATTGGAGATATTCCGATCCGATCTGACAACTCGATCTCATAAGAATTTTCCCCGAATTTTCTCAAGACCTTGCATGGTTCGATTTTCTTCATCTTTAGCTTGTTGTATGTTCCTCTCGGGAACCTCTCTTTCGTTAAGTGTGCTAGAACCAGATCACCAACTTCAAATTGAAGTGGTCTCCGATGCTGATTTTCTCTGCGCTTGTACTCCTGATTTGAATCTATCGGTTGTTGCTTCACTTGGTCGTGAAGTTCTTTCATCACCTCAGCAAATTCCTCTGCACTAGCGCTGCTAGTAGCAGTCTATTCTGAATCCCTCAGTTCAGAAACTCCTCTCGGCTGCACCCCATAAACAACCTGAAATGGACTCTTTCCCATACTCCGATCCACTGAATCATTGTATGCGAATTCTACTTGTGGCAATATACTATCCTAGCTGCTATGGTGCTCTGTCACCAAGTTTCTCAGCAAGTCTCCTAGACTTCTGTTCACCACTTCTGTTTTCCCATCTGTCTGTGGGTGATAAGCTGAACTAAACGATAAGTTAGTCCCCAGCTTCTTCCATAATGTCCTCCAGAAATGTCCTGTGAATTTGGTGTCTTTGTCCGAAACAATACTTTTCAGCAGTCCATGAAGTCGAACGACCTCCTTGAAGAACAAATTCGCGATGTGAGTCGCATCGCTGGTCTTCTGGCATGGGCTGAAGTGTGCCATCTTTGAAAACCTATCCACGACCACAAATATTGAATCAACACCTCTTTGCGTCCTGGGAAAACCCAATAAAAAATCCATGCTTATCGCCTCCCATGGTCTCTCGGGTATGGGTAAGGGCTGATAAAGACCTGCATTCTGCTTTATCCCCTTCGAATGCTGGAAAATTCGACATCTGTCAACAAATCTCTTGACATCGGCTCGCATTCCCAGCTAAAAGTATGATTCGCTCAACTTGGCAAATGTCTTGTTGTGGCCAAAATGTCCTGCCAATCCCCCACTGTGTTTCTCTTTCAACGGGTTCTCCCTCATGGAGCAATTCGGGATACACAGTTGATTGCCTCTGAAAAACAATCCTTCCTGGATCATATAGTCTATCCAAGGACTCTGATCTCTGAGAATTGGATTCTCAGCTGCTTCATACTCCTCTCCAAAATCTGCATCACCTACGTACATGTCCCTGAGATCTCCAAATCCCAATGTTTTGACTCAGAATTCCTGCAGCAACAAACACTTCCTTCTCAAAGCATCAACCACTTTGTTAGAAGTACCCGAAATGTGTTTAATCATAAATGTGAAATTCTGCATATATTCTACCCATTTTGCATGTTTCTGATTCAACTTCTCTTGTTGAGTCACAAACTGTAAGGCATGATTATCGCTGTACAATACAAATTATTTTTGGATCAAGTAATGCCTCCACTTCTTCAGTGCCTGTATGATAGCATAAAATTCCTTGTCATATGTGGAGTATTTCAGTTTCACCTCATTCAGCTTCACGCTGAAATATGCAACCGACCTGTCTTCCTGACTCAAGACCGCTCCTATGGAAAACCCGCTTGCATCACACTTCACCTGAAATGTCTTCTGGAAATTCGACAACACCAAGACTGGTCATTCCGTGATCTTCCGTTTCAACAGACTGAAGCTCTTCTCAGCCTCTGCTGTCCAATGAAAAGACTTATGCCGCTTCTTCACTGTATCCATCATCGCTGCTCTGATACCACACCTGACGTAGCCGCACTCCTCGGAGCACGTCCGCTCTCACAGGATATTCTTCCCTCACAGCCTGAAGAACTCGAAGGTTCCTCTTATTCCCTATCAGGAATTTTCCTTACCCACAGCAACTCCTCGCTGATCTCCCTTGATGATCGGGAAATTGGACTTCACGATTTCGCGAATCCTATGGTCGCGTGTCTGTTACCTCACGATTCCCTGAACTCCAATGCGACGAAACTACGACACACACATGCGTGAGTTAGCTTTCCTCCTCCCGTCACTTCTATCGAGATTTCAAAATTCATGGGATCGTGAATCCTGATGACGAAGGATTCGGGACTTACCTTTTCCTGATCCCTGATATAGTATGCCACCTGTCCTCCACTAACCCTGTTGTGACCCACACTATCCAGTGACTTGTCGGGATATTGCATTTTGCGATTCCGAGTTGCAAGAGTTTCTTACCTTCAAAATCTCCGATGCCCCGAACTCTGACTCCTCGGGATCTTCTGACACATGTCCCCCTGATGGATGGTTCTGGGCTTATCGAGATATCGCACATCGCGATATCGTAATTCCCTTTGCAACAACTTGGTGCTTCAACTCGTGATTCCCCAATATGCGATGTTACGTGTAGATATGATGGTCCTTCTGACTTGGATCGACGACTCTGCTCCCTCCTGAGCTTCGAACCCCTTCCACACTTACCCTGTAACCTCACTGCACCTCCGTGAGATCCAATGGCCCACGGAACTTCATGAAACCTCCTCAAAGGATTTCGACCATCCCCTCTTCCCTTTTTGAATCCATGAAATGAAGAAGTGTCTCCCCACGAGACTCGTTCACCTGCTCGCCAACCTGCGACGCTTCCCTTGGACTTCCAATGGAAGCTTCCCTGCGCTTATCCTTCTGTGAATTCTAAGGCCTACTCCTCCTGATCTTTTCCATGACTTCAGTCTTCTTGGAAACCTCTTGTACGCACTCCTTGCGGAAACTCTTCAACCTCGAATGAGTGTTGAAATCTCTCGGCTCTGCGCACTCCTGTAGCTGCAGTCTTTAACACTTCACTCAGGTTCGCAACCCTGAGACTTTTACCTGGCCTGCACACTCCTTGCACAACACTGTGCCTAACTTCACCTTCGAGGAAATTAGAACAAAATCTATCTCTAATTGAACCCTTCTGTCAATGCACTCCTTGCGGACAACTCAATTGCACCCCTTGCAGGAATCCTCTGGCTCAATTAGAGAAATAATTGAAACTCGTTCCATCTTCTTCTCAGACTTCAATTTAACCATGAAATCATATACACATCATATAAAGTAAATGCATTATTGGAAGTAAACATTCATGAGCATAACATCAATACATAGAGAAACAACACAAACCATGAATTTGAATTAAAGCTTTCTTTTATTAATTCAAATGCTTGTACATGGGGTGTTTTTCATACAATTCTTTGCATGCCCTTCTTCTGCTTTTTTCTCCTCTATGCTTAGGGGTTATGTTACAATAATACAATGAGGGTGTCTATATCCGTTTTCCCTCTTGGACTCTAAAGCTATCAAATCTAAAATTAAATTCCTATCTACCAACATTAACTATATTAAATGTCGACTATCTACCTAAGGATGAGAGCTTAAAGGCTTAAGGTCCATTACAATATACAAGTGCACCTCCTTCATAAATGAATTCATTAAAGATTTGCGCAACAGTTCCAAATAAGTTCAAAATGTGTGATGGCTTGTCCAACTGTCCCCGCTTCCACATTGGCTCGCTTGATGGTGCTGGCGATGCACCTGCATCATGAAGGGTTGCTAAATAGTGGTGTTTCAGCAATGAAGAAAGAGCAAAGAGTTGCTGACAGTGGTGTTTCAGTAATGGGAAAGCTTGCCTCTTCATGAAGTAGGATCGTCCTTTCTTAGTGGGTCTGTGCTTTGATCGAGAATCTGCAAAAATCGATTGTAACATGGTATTTCTTGACAGGGATTATTAATAAATGAAATCTAATCTAATACTAAAGAAATTAACTTAAAAAGAATTAATTGCAATGAGGGATAGGAGCCCCCTCTAAAAAGAGGTATTGAGAGTCTGCCACACATGTGGCCTTAAAATATTCTTTGGAAATAGGGCGTTGGTATAGACGGAGCCGATGACCATTTACAAGTAACGGTGTTTTAGAGTCATCGATTGTGAGGAGCCTTATTGTTCCATTGGGGAAAATAGTGTCTACTTCGTAGGGTCCAAGCCATCTTGTACATAGTTTCCCTTGAAATTCTTTGAACCGAGAGTCATACAGTAGGGCCCAATTACCTTTTTGGAATTGCTTATGCTTGATAGTTTTGTCATGCCATTTCGATCTTTGCTTTTGAATCATCGTTGTCTGATGAATGGCATCTAGTCTTTTTTCATCCAATTCATTAAGCTGCTGCAACCTGGCTATCTGTGCATCGGTCAAATCAAGGTTGACAACTAAAGCAGTCCTTAAGGTTTTGATTTCAAATTCCATAGGAAATACAACACTCTTTCCATAGACTAATTCATAGGGAGAGAATCCTGTAGTATTTCTCCAGGTAGTTCTGTAGGCCCATAATGCTTCAGGGAGCCTATGAGACTAGTCCTTTCTGTTTTCCTTCACTGTTTTTGTGAGAATGGCTTCTATTACTTTATTTGTGCTTTCCACCTATCCATTGGCTTGGGGGTGGTATGTTGTAGTCATTCTATGTTGAATATGATATTTTTGAAGGGTGGCTTTAAAACCATGAGAAGTGAAAGGAGGTCCTCCATCTGTAACTAATTCTTTTGGCACTCCAAATCTGATGAAGATGTCTTCAAATAAGAAATCTATAACTGCTTCTTCGGTCGTTCTATGGAGTGATTTATCCTCCACCCATTTGGTCATATAGTCTATGCAGACCACTATGTAAACTTTTTGATTAGATGGGGGGTTAATGGGTCCTACAAAGTCTAAGGCCCATCTTTCAAATGGTTCAAGTACTATCTGGGGGTTTAATGGAATTTCATCTCTATGATTAGGTTGGCCCACTCTTTGGCAGCGATCATAGGCCCGGACATATTTCTTTTCATCTTTGAAAAGTGAGGGTCAATAGTACCCCATCCTGAGAAGTTTATGTGTTGTCCTCTTATCAACAAAATGCCCTCCACAAGGGCCATCATGACAAGCTTTTATTAGATCATAAACCTCATATTCTCTAATGCACCTTCGGATTTCTTGATCAGGTCCTGTATGGAAAAGACACCCACTTGTCCAACTATACCGAGCACTTTGTTAAATGATTCTTCTTTTCTATTGGTAGGATAGGTGTGGTGGTAACTTCCCTGCAACCAAGTAGTTAGCAATGTCTGCATACCAAGATGAGTAAGCAGAAATTGCAAATAGATATTCATCAGGAAAGGAGTCATCTACTGGAGTATCATCATCAGGTGTCAACTGAGAAAGGAAATCATCAACTACATTTTCTTTTCCTGGTCTATCTACAATTGTAATATCAAATTCTTGCAATAATAGTAACCAACTGGTGACTCGAGCATTTGTGATAGGTTTTTTCGTTAGATATTTGATAGATGAGTGATCAATATGGACAAGAGTAGAATAGTCAGTGATGTAATGTCTAAATTTATTAATAGCATAGATAACTGCTAAGAATTCCTTTTCAGTAACTGTATAATTGAGTTCAGCAGGAGTCATATTCTTGCTAATGAAATAAATAGCATAAGGGAGATGATTTTCTTATTGTCCCAAGACAACTCCTATTGTAGTATCTGAAGTATCAAAGGATATATGAAAGGGAAGTGTCCAATCAGGTCCTCTAAGAATAGGAGTTGTGGATAACTGATGTTTAAGTGTATTAAATGCTTTCTGGCAAGAATTAGTCCATTTGAATTCAACATTTTTCATCAGTAACACAAATAGGGGAGAGGCTATTTTGGAATTTTTTTTGATAAATCTTCTGTAGTATCCAACATGTCCTAGAAAACTTCTTACCTCTGTTTGGGTTTTGGGAGTAGGAAGATTCTTAATGACTTGTATCCTGGATGGGTCTACCTGAATTCCTTGAGATGAGATAAAATGTCCAAGCACTATTCCTTCACTCATCATCATATGACATTTTTCTGTACTTAAGGAGAGTTGGGCTTGTATGCATCGTTTAAGCACTTTCTCAAGGTTTTGTAGTGCTTCCTGAAAAGAAACACCATAAGGAGTAAAGTCATCCATAAAAATTTCCATAGAGTCATTAAGCATATCAGAAACGATTCCTATAACTGCTCTTTGGAAGGTTGTTGGTGCATTACATAGTCCAAATGGGATAACTCTATAACCAAAGGTTCCCCAAGGGATAGTAAAAGTGGTTTTATCTTGATCTTGGGGTGCAATTTTGATCTGGTTATACCCACTGAAACCATCTAAAAATGAGAAAAATTTCTTCCCTGACAAACTGTCTAACACCTGATCAATGAATGGTAATGGAAAGTGATCTTTTTGAGTAGCTTTATTTAAGGCTCTGTAATCCACATATACTCTCCATTTCCCATTTTTCTTAGGAACTATTACCAATGGGGAAACCCATTCACTATCTGATATAGGATAGATAAACCCTGCATCAAGTAATTTTTGAAGTTCTTCTTTAAGGATTTCTCTCAAATTAGGGTTCATTCGTCGTTGAGATTGGCAGATCAGTCGACAATCTTCCTTAATATATATTCTATGAGTACATAATTCGAGAGAGGTTCCTTTCATATCTGTATAGTCCCATGCGAATGCTTCTTTATTTTCCAGAAGTAACTTCATTAATTGTTGTGTTTCAGCATCTGTCAGGTTAGGGTTTATGTTCAGTGTTTTGCCAGGTTCAATTTCTACTGGTATGCTTTTAGAAGAGATGGTGGCAGATGTTTGAGGTGGGTTTTCATAGTTAAGGTTTTCCTAATTATCTGACTCCAACAGTGCAGCTAGCTGGTTGTGAGTTTCTGGAGTCACGGAGGAGGGTTCACAAATAAAATTATTAATTACTTCATCCTTGGTGTTGTCTTTAAGGCTTAGATCTTGTCTGATAGTCAAGATGGGTTGAGTAAGTTGATCATCGAAGTCTACCCATACGAAATTATCATTATTAATCAGGGGTGTAGCGTGAGGGTAGAGGGTAATCTGTTTAGTTTCGTAACCATTGGAAATTGTCATTGAACCTGATCTACAGTTGATAAAAGCATCTGTTGTGGCTAGCCAAGGCCTGCCCAAAATTAAAGGGTGCCCCACCAACTTTGTTTTAGGTTGTAGTACCACAAAGTCAACTGGATAGTTCCAGGATTCCACTGAGATAATTAGGTCTTCAATGACTCCCTCTGGTTTAATTGTGGATCAGTCAGCTAATTCTAGGATAGTTGGGGTGTCTCTGACTTCATTTTGCAGATGTAGCAGTTGTAAGGTTTCCAGAGTCATGATATTGATAGTGGCACCTAAGTCTACTAGGTCTCGAGGGATTATCATTTTTCCAACTTGTACTGAGACGGTAGGGTGGCCGGGATCACCATATTTAACTAGGGGGACTTCACCTGACATTAGTGCAGACAAGTCACCCATAACATGGACTGTGAGGGGATCCTTAATTTTCCTACCAGGTTTATTAACACAAATGTCTCGCATAGTCCTGGCATAAATTGGTACATCTCGGAGTGCTTGTAGTAGAGGAATTTTGACACAAATATTTTGTAATTCCCCTAGAATATTGAAAGCAGGTGGCTCAGGCGTTTTAGTCAAAGCTAAACGCTCAGGAAATGGTGGTTTTGTTGTTTCATCAGCATTGTTAGAGGATGATTGTACCTCTTTAGGTATATCATGCTCTTTTGTTTCCTCTTTATCAGAATATGTAACATCAGCTATGATAGGTTCTACTATTCTCCCAGATCGTAGATGAATATCGTTGCATTGCACAGGGAGAAGAGAAAATGTAGGCTAGTTATAAATATCAATTCACTGCACAACTGTATTATTGGGGTTAGGGTTAGGTTGTACAGGTAGCTGGGGTCTCATCATTTGATTGTTTGGTGGAGTACCTGATGGTAAGGAGAGTGGTTGTAGAAATTGTGATTGAGGTAATTGATTTGGGAAGGGGATTTGTTGCCCTCTCCAATTTGGATTCCATTGGTTCTGATATGGTTGTTGTTGTTGTGGAGGCCAAGGAGTCCACATTGATGGATCAACAAAGGGTGGGTTAGTTTGTTGCATGGGTGGGTAATTCATTTGATTTGGATATTGCATTTGATTATAGGGAGGGTAACTCATTTGATTGAAAGAAGGATAGTTATTCCAACGATTAGAAGATGTAAATTGCATGTTAGGATTCATACCTTGTCCCCACGGTTTCCATTGTCTTCTCTGTGTTAGCAGATAGACAGCTTCAGCTTCTTCATCAGTTGGTTGTAATGTTGCCTTGATCCCTGGTAAAGATGGACATTGTTGAGTTTCATGATCTTTATCATAGATGGTGCAGATTGGATTTTTGTCCAATGGACATTCCCTTCGTGGGTGCTTGTCTTTGCATTTAGAACAAAAGATGGATAGAGCTGCTTCTGCTTCTACTTGCTTCTTTTGAATCTGTAGGGTGTCAATTTGTGAGGAAAAAGAGCTTAACATTTCAGTTTTAAAACCTTCTAGTAAATTACCTATTTCGGCTCTTGTTGCTCCCCCACTGGCTGATTTTTGGACTCTTGAAAATGTGGTGTCCCTGCTATTTGATCTATTTCTTGAAGCTCCTCTTGAACATCTTTTACATAGGTTAAAAATTTCATCGTATGATTCCTTAGATATGTCCCCTTTTCCAAGAATATTCAGCATATCTAGACAGTCATCCCTTACTCCTTTTAATAATATGGTTTTAAGAATATCTTTACTTACATTGGGGTGACCAGATCTTTGTAGATTATGTTGTAGCCTTTCTACAAAGTCCTCCAGATTTTCATCCTCTTTTTGCATCATCTTAAATAGTTCCTCCCTTTTTTCTCTTGTTCGGCAATAGTCTTGGTACTTATTCAGGAATTTCTGTTTCATTTGGTCCCATGTTGTGATTACATGGCCTCCAAGACTCATGAACCATCTTAGTGCATTTCCTTTCAATGTTGCTAAAAATAGTTTTAATTTTTTAGCATTGAAGATGTAATCATAACTTCTGCATAATATATCAAACTCAAAAAGGAATTCATCAGGATCCTCTGAAGACAAACCATGAAAGTTAGGTAGTGCTGAGAGTGGAAGGTTCTTCATGGGGGCTACCCCTCTAGGAAGATAACCAATAGGAAATCCTAATGTGGAGAAAGAGTTTTCATCATTTACCTCTCCTTCAGGAGCTGCTTGTTCTTCATGATGCAATTCTTCATTGTACTCATCCATGTTTTCTTCTGTCTGCTCCCTTGTTGTGCTTGCTCTGTCCTCAATGTTTCATGTTGGTTTCTGGACTGTCTCAGGACTCCAAACTTCTTTCCGCATCTCGAAGTTTGGTTTCCGAGAGTTTGGTCGTTGAGCAGCAGATTCAGACTTTGATATAATCTCATCAATATAAGTCTTTCTTCCTCCTCTTCCTCTGCCCCTGCCACCTGTAGGGTCAGTCTCTTTGGGGTCTCCGCATCCTCTCATGCAATCTTTGTATATGAAAAATCATAAGTGCTTTCGAAATCTATAATTACCTTCCCCGGCAACGACACCAAAATGTTGGTCACTATAATTGCTTAGCTAAACAATCAAGTGCTACATAAATTGTCAACCCAGGGAAGTCTATTTATTTCAAAGGTAACCACGCACTATATATGCTCAATCTCAAAAGAAACCTAGATTTGTAGTAAAGACATATTAATCACACTTTACCTTGAACAAACAGAATTTCTAACTTGAATTACAGGAAATAAATCTACCTATTGCAGAGTTCAATGTTTAAAGAAGTAATTGTCCAAAGAATCCTGGATTACATTAAATAAATAACAGACTGGAAAAGAAATTCTTCAAGACACCACAAAAGGAAAGACCACTATTCTATAACCAGAGAACATGACCCCATTCCCAAAGAAGGAATCTTCAGCACATGTTTCTGATCATCACACTTCATGAACTCATTGCTTAACTGAAACAATTGACACACACTGAAGATTAACTAACTCTTAACAGAGAACAGGACCCTATTTCCTAAGAAGTAAACTTCAACACCTATTTCTGATTAGCACTCTTTCATGAACTCATTAAAATAATTGACATGCACTGAAGGCTAACTATCTCTAACAGAGAACATGACCCTATTCCCGAAGTAGGAACCTTCAGCACCTGTCCCTAACTATCAAACTTTCATAAATTCACCAAGCAGGATTGCTAACTAGAATGATTAACAATTACCCAAGCATGAATCATGTGAAAACAATGTAACAATCGGTAAACCAGAGTTTCAGTAAGACAAAGTTTAGTAAAGTAGTGTTTCAGCAAAACAGAGTTCAGTAAAGTAGTGTTTAAGAAAAACATAATTTAATCAAGGAATAAACAGAAATAACACTAACACTCTACAAAGCTAATGGGTGAATCTTGTGAAGAAGGTGGGCCCTCCCTTCTCACAAGATTCCCCCGGAACGAAAGAAACTAGAGAAAAATGCTCAGAACAATCTTTTATTCATCTAACAACTGTATTACATTACAATATGAAGTAAAACATGTCCCTCTCTGTAAATCCTTTCTTAGTACAAAAACAGAAGATCCTCTCTAATGGTGCTTTCCTCTTATTTAAAGAGGAGAATCCATTCGATACAATTTGATCATCAAATTACAGGTGTACATCTGAGTCCTATTCTTAGTCATATCAACTTTCTAAACTGGAATAGTATATCTTAGTCTCCCGCAACATAATGTTATTACAAATGTTGAGTGAGGTGTTCCTGTTGTGGCTGGAGTAACAACGTCTTTATTTGTCTTCTTATTACTACTGTTGTATGTTGTTTCAGCATCGCAAATCGTGGGCTATTTCAGCCACGGGATTTGCATCCTGAGTGTTTCAACAACTTGGTCTCAAGCAACAGTGATGGTCAATGCTAGCTCAAGGTGCGGCTGTCGTGGTCAATGTAACAGTTTTGTGTTGTTGTTTCAACATCGTAGACCGCGGACTGTGTAACAGCTTCTTCTGTGTGAGTTGTTGTTTCCGCATCGTTTCCCACAGACTGTGTAACAACTTCTTCTGTGTGATTTGTTGTTTCAGCATCGTTGACCATGGAGAGTGTAGCAGTTGTTGTTCATCATTGTAGACCACGGAGGGTGTAACATCTTCTTCTGTGTGAGTTGTTGTTTTAGCATCATAGTCCACAGACTGTTTCAGCTACAGAGGTTGCGTGCTTTAATTGTTTCAGCAACAGGCCTTGATGCTAACCTGCAGTTTGGACTGTTTCAGCACTTGTACATTTCTGATCAATGGTTAAGTACAAGAGTAATGTAAAATTATATGCAAAACAGATTAAACATATAGTAAAGAGAAGAGACGTTGTATGCCTTTGGAAAGATAGGGTAAAGTGATAATATGTGTTTAAATGTGAGTGAAACAAGAGTGTAATGGTGTCAAAAAGTGTGGGCAAAAGGTACATTGTATGGTCCTAACAGTATGTTAAAATTTTATGGAGTCCATGGGAATCAAACCTCGGACCTCCTCCACTGTCACAAAGCTTTAGAAAAGTCCGCCCAAACGGCATGCCTACCATGTGTTTCTTAACCATATACGACTTTATTAATATTTTAAGTTATATATGTTGCATTTTGGGTGCGGGTCTGGGTTGGGGGTTAGCCCCAGCCCTCGGTTATGTGGGCCACCGCATGTGACCACTCCACAAGGTATTGCGTGGGAGTCCAAAGCAGGATTTTCAAATGGTTATGACACCATGCACCACCACTTGTCAAGCCCACAAGTAACCTTGCAACAAGGGCCTAAATTAGCATTGAGACATGGCCATATGGCCCCCATGCGCCCAACACCTCCGCCTTGTGAGTTTTTGATGGTTATAGTTTGCTCCACTTTATGTTTCTGTTGTATTTCTTTAAACAACATATTTAACCATTAAAAATTCATCACACATAAACACAAAGAAGATGCATAAACTTGACACACAAAACCTCTTGCACAACTAAGACATTGAGCAAGGTCCTGAACTTTATTTTAATGGAGTAGAGGGTGCTTGCATATAAAAAAAAGTCATCCCCCTATTTTCAGATCACAACAATTCCAATCATTTCTTATACACACACACACACACACACACACACACACACATATATATTAGTCGTCCTGTAAAACAAAAATGCATGTATCGTAGCATTTAAATCAATAAAACATTTTCAAATATTCCCCAACATATATCTATTCACTCTACCTCATTACTCCTTAATGTGTTAGCTAGTGCAATCACAATCCAATTTCCAGTTGTATTCTATAATCATACAACCATCAACATCCTTATGCCAAAACACTTACCTGCATTAGTAAATCAATCTCTCATACCAGAGAAATACAATAAACAACAAGAAAGGGGTCCTAAAACTCTTCCCTTGTATAACTCCTTCTACACATCCCTGGACTTTCGTGTAACTGAGTTATTTTCCAATGCCTCATTGCCTTTACTTATCATGGCTTAACAAACCCTATTCATTCAAACTTACTTATTTATTTATTTTCCTTTTTCCAGATGTACTTGTTTCCACAACTCCTCTTCTAAGGCTTACAATTATGTTAAATAATTCATAGCTTTAGGGTGAGAAACGTATTCCCCCTTTTCTCCTTATTTTCTTATGCAATCTACTCCATGCTAGGATCTTCCTACTCTTTTCCTTGAGCAACCTTGGTTAGGCTCACCCTAACCTATTGAATACATAAGCATGCTCCAATAGAAAAATGTTTGCTCATAATGAATCATGAACCTGTGCATTCTGCACATTACCATTCAATTATTAGAATGGTCAACATTCATTTGTTAGTCTTCCACTTATAAATTTTGTTTTATAATGTAATCCAATATTCTTATATATATATATATATATATATATATATATATATATATATATATATATATATATATATATGCTTGCAACCCATTGCCCAATTTTCAACAATCATCAAGGTTGTGACTATGTTCTCCTGATAGAATCTTTACATAGTTACTTCACAGGGAACTCCTTCGTCATGCATCTTCCTTATTTCATATCCATCACTATCTTTGGTGGCCTCAACCTTGAGTTAGCTTCAGCAGGGATGATTTTAAGGATGGAAATTTATTTTAAAATGTAGAAACCTTGGCGAATCTTACTAATCCTTCATATGTTAACTATAAAGGTTTGGCGATATTTTTGTAAAAATATTCAAATTTCTAAGTATTTTATATAGTTTTTATAAAATTTTGGCGATTTTTCAGGTAAAATAAATTTATCCTATATAATTTGGGCGAATCATTTTTAAAATAGAGAATCTCGTTTTTGGAAAAACCATGGAAAATTAGCCCATGAGCGAAATTTAGTCCCTAAAATCATCCCTAAGCTTCAGTTGTTTACCAAATATTCCATAAGGAATATAAACATGCATCTTTGTTATGCATCCAGATTATTTATCCACACATATTCCTTGTTTTGTTAACTTACATCCATGATGCACTTAACCACATGCATAATCATAAGCCTATGTGTATCTACCATAGGTATATTTTGTAGGTCACATACATGTTTACATTAAAATCATTTAACTCATGATTTTTCACAATTGTTCTCATGCAATTCTCAAAGGCATAATCATGTTTCCTTTTATCATGACAACATATCATCCTTGCTCATTTACTCTTTCATCTATTTATACTAGCCTTTCCCGAGGGAATGGAACACATTCCCCTCAAGCTATCATTCAAAACAAAACTTTCATGACTCTTCAGAATAGAGTCATCCATGCATCCACGATATTCATTCAATCTTGGGAAGTGAAGTTCTTGCCTTACATTTCACTCATTTAGGAAGTCACATCGTGCCTTTAGTATACATATACTCTTACATCATACATGTGAATCAATTGGACATTTAATATCATTCATATCTATTTGGTCTCAATATCATTCTTCATATAAAGAAACCTCACAATGCATTAAATCCATGCACTCAAGCATATACAAACATAGCCAAACATTCATCATGCAAGCTCATTGCTTGCACCTTTTCCATGTCATTAATACATATGGACATATCATACTTTGAGATCCTCCTCCCAAGGATCTTGCTGCCATTATTATGACAAGTCTCATAGAGATGCTCAACATTGAGCTTCCCTCTCTATTGAGAGCTTGCAGTCATTCACATGATATCCACATGGCAAGTTTAATAGACATAAACATAACTATTCCCCCCTTTCCATATGACAACAACCAATAAGGAGGAATTTTTTCCTCAACTACTATAAAGTTATTCAACCATCTAGAAATACCATGTGGCAAATTCCAACAGTGCCCAAGGCAATAAGAAAACTTATCAAGATTCTTTTTCATGCCTCAAACCATTTTTGGTTAGCAAATGTTTTTATCAAGGGAATCCTTTTTAGATTCGCTCTCACTACTACTTGAGCATATCAAGCCATAAATTATATGGATACCATCCACCTATGGATGTCAACTTGACCCATTGGTCATTTAGAAGTGACCCAACACTTCCTTTACCACATTCAAGATCAACATTTCATTAACCATTTTACCTCATTTACCATGCTTTTTAATGTCTAATAACATTTGGACTATTTCCTTAAATCCCAATACAATTTTGAAGTCTATTTCTTACTAAGTATTTTAATAAAGAACTCCAGAGCATCTTTAGATCATAATTAGTCATTGGCAGAAAGTCCATCTCCTTCTTTTAAAACTTTTTGTAGAGGTTCTAGTTGTTTCTGTATATCCTCATAAAAAAAAAAGATAGGTTGTAAATGTAGATCAGCCCCAACCATGACACCCAAAATTATTCCTTCTATTCAACAACAGTCAGGGATGGAGGTCACTCTCCTCCTCCCACAAAAATTTTGGTAGACTAGTTTTCTATCCACCAAGCAAGGAAGGCTATTGTGATTACTCACTCAATCACCCATATTTTTGCAGCTCCATTTATCAACTTGATTATAAAAACGTTTCCCAACAATTCTTGTACCCAGAAACAAATTTGTTTCTCAGTTCCCTTTAGAACCAGAGAGTTGCACAAGTTCTCCCTCTTCAAAAAATGGTGACTAGACCCATTCCTCTTGCTTCCTCAACATCATCAACATTTTACTTATGATGCTATAGTTATATCATCATTAACCATATGATCCATGAGATCACCATATTTTACATCCAATGGTAGACTATAATAAGAATATATGCATGTTATATGCATGCTCTATCTGTGCAATATGCATTTCAACATATCTTTGTGCACCAAGCATTGTACCCATGTCTGCAATGAAGATGGGTTCCACTTACTTACCTTTTTCATTTTCATGCATATACATAGCCTTAGTTAATAGGGATTTACATTTCTTTATCACAACCATGAGCTTTTGAACTTGCTCATGCCATTCCACTTCTTCCATGAGGTTCATTCTCAGTCCACCTGACTTCTTTTATTTTACAAGGAGGGATTACCCCAGTAGGAAGTTCTTTTAGTTATGACAAGTCAAGTAGGCTGATCTAACCTACTTCCCTAAGGCCTCTAGACATGGAGGATTTTACTTCCAATGCCAAATACTTCATTTAATCAACACTTTTAACTAACAGAGGCTTCATTAATCCCACTTTTAGGCAACTCCTACCACCTATTCATTCCATTTTCCTTCTAGACTTAGGTATTTCTTAAAATAGGTTAATTCCATTTGCATCCAAATTTTATTATTAATGCCCCTCGACATAATCCCACTTTTTTAGAATTGGCTATCATTTCCAAAAATAAATGATAGGATTCTTCTGCCACGGTTTAGCATGATTGAATCTCGTTATGTAAAATCCCAACTGAATTTTAATCTGCATCCTTCTCCTCAAGGAGCTTATGCAGATAATTCCCATACGACAATAATACTCTCAACAAGATCATCTTAGCCTTGGTAAACTAGTCTTATGATTGTTCTCCGGCCCATTCAGGGCTGTGTTTGAATCATTCTCTGCTAGATATGGTAGGGTAGAGTGCCCTCTCCCTTAAAGTTTTATAAGAAAGAAAAATCACTTGACTCTTTCGTGAGCCCAAGCATACCAAGTGTTGTTTCCCACTCTGATACCACTTTGTAACACACCCAACCCCTTAGGTATCCTATTAAGGGATGGTGCATAATAATTTCACTTTTTTCAATCATTTTGAATCCTTGAAACTAGGATTGCATTGCCTTCAATTTGACAAGGGTTTTCCAACGACTATAAATTTGTCCAAATCTGAGTTATGGAACGCAAGTTATGGTCCTTAAAAATTATTTAGGCCTTTACCGACTAGGGTATTTCATCGCCATGTGACACCCACATGGTTTCCTATCACCTGGCATGCCACCTCATCATAGCATACAAAGACTCGCTCAACTAGAGTTTGACACTTGTCTAGCTCTTATTGGCCTATTAATTTAATTAAATATATCAAAGGAGCACTTAGGATTATTAAGTTCGATAAAATCCTAATTCTTTGAAATTCAACAAGGTTCCTCATTATGTTTTTATGAACATACCCCCAAAAACCCTGAATGCCAAAGCTACGGAGAGGATCCCACCTATATTATGCATGTACACAAATACAAGTAATTACATTACCCCATAATATAATTAATTTTGTTTAATGTTTATTATAACATTGAAGTGAAAGAAGTTAGGTTCAGGCCTTCAGCCCTTTTAACTTGTTCGTTCTATCACCCCAAACATCCAGAGTCTCGAAGCTCTGGACTCCCAGAGAGTCTGGAATTACATGTGTATGCGCATTAAATACTGGAATAGGGACAGGTAGGTTCGGGCCTTTGGCCATTTTAGACCAAGCGTTCCATCACTCAAAACACTTTGGAGTCCCGAAGTTCCAAAATACCATAAACCATTAGATCAAGTGGATGTGATCCAAGAGGAAGACATTTGGCAGAAACAAGGTAACATGTGGCCCAATCAACTGGAGACATGTGTCAAGGTCCATTTGACACATAAGGTCTGTGAAATTCATGAATCGTGGTGACACATGGAACACCTAATATGGGTCCACATCACCCTAGGTGATGTCAACATGCCATGTTACTCCGACCTTCGACGCTTCCCTGATATTCTCATTCACCAACATGTCAAACCTCCCAGAGTAGGAATTCGTCGGAGTGATTTACGTTATCCTTTCACTAGTTGATCGGACGGTCATGAGAGGTTCCCAATGGATTCCCCAAATCAATGGCTCATGTTAACTCCCAAGTTCGACATTCGACATTTCTGGCTATTTAACACCTTTTCTCTCTCAGAGTAGGTCAATGTCGAATGACCATGATGTATATCCAAAAGTCAAGGGAGATCCTGAATAGCCTCAGATATATGGCTTACGTTACTTCATGACCGAGAAGTTATCGGGGTTTAACAAGGGGATGAATCCCATGATAATGGATAAATAACTGCCAACTGTCGGTCCATTGTCAAGCTACCGATTCGATAGGTCATCTTCAACGCATTTAGTACACTACAATGTTCATTCACCCTGGAGGTCCAAACTTCTAGAGTCCTGAATGACTTAGATCCTTTTTTAGTGTAGCAAACTGTTCCAAGGTCCTAGTCCTATGGAACTTTGTCAAGATCTAGAGGTTAGAGTCCTAACTCTTAGATGAAATTTGGTTAAGGCTTTAGGCATGAGCCCGTGGTCACTTGGATGATTGGTTTGAAGGAAGCTCCCTTCGTCTATAAAGCTCAAATTCCACAACAGGAAAGGTAATTCAAGGAAATAAACAGAACTGAGGCAATCCCGCAGTGTTTATCTCAACTATGTGTCTATGGATTTGGTCCTTCAAAAGTCCCTTGAGGATTTTCAAACCAACACAGGGGCCAAAGTCTTATGTCCCCAAATTCAGTTAAAGAGCCCATTTCTAGCAGTTCTCCTTTCTCTTGAAACAATCGTTGCATCAAATTACACATTCATCTTTATTTATAAACCTCTATTCCTTATGTACACAGAAAGAACAGATAGAGGTTTACTTTCTTTGTTCCAGAGTATTACAAGGTAATTCTATTCAACTGTGCAATGCATGCACCAAACTTTTCGTCCTACAATCACCCAAATGCAAGAGTATACAATTGAAAACAAACATTCAATCATGCATTTCATTTCAATTATATAGAGTTTATGAAATAATTATCTATTACAGTCAATAGCTGACCAACTGACTGTGGGTGTTCTCCTTTCCACCCAACCGTAAGCTCAGAGGCATTCACTCTTAGCACTCTGGCCACCTTCGTGTCAAGCCATGATATCACTAGGGAAACCTCTCTGTGCTCCTTAGGTCTTCTGCAAATTATCTGATATCCTCTCTCTATCACAACCTTTGCGAGGTTTATCAAATGCTTCCTCAACATCAAGCTCATAATATAGATTTGTTGTAACCCCAATTATGAGTTTTAAGAGGAAAATGATTACAATTTGGATTTTTAGCTATAATGGAAAAAATGTTGTGATCCACGTATGATAAATTCATGGTTGCACTCATGAATTTCTCAAACAGAATATCGATATCTGATCGATGTGATATCCTTAGATTTGATCCACAACTTGTGCCAACAAATCTGTTACTATTTTGTATGTTCTATCATATTATGCCACCACTTTTTCCATGCCTTTGACTTCTCTCCATTGATGATATGGAACATGTTGGATTGAAATTGATAGGTGGAGAAGATGGAGGATACCATTTTCCATATCTTCTAATTCATATTTTTGTTGTACCATGCCTGCATATATACAGACCTACAACTCATCTACAAAATCAGGGACTTGCTACATAATGGTTCTGTTTCTATAGCTACTAAATTTAGAATGCATTTACAAAGAGAATACATGAAAATATAAAAACAATGGACCTTTTACCTAGTTTTCACCCTTTGTAGCTCATAGAATGATTGCATATCAAAATGATGGAAATGGAGGATACTATAGTGAATGTGGTGGGATTTCAGAAGTACGATAAGCAAGGTAAGTGGCAAAAATGATAACAAAAAGAGTTAATCTATGGGTTCAACACATATGATGTCCAAACTCTCTTGTTGGTAAGGTTCCATCCTCTTTGAGTCTTTCCCTTTGACCTAGTAGTAGTTGGAAGAAACTCTCTCCTTAATGAAGGATATAAATGATTAATGTCAACATTATTGTTGGAAAATTAAATGATTACAACAAATGAATCTCAATATTAGGATACACTTGTGCATAACAACTTCGCATTCATTGGACTAATTTGACTCATGATAGATCCCTTTATTTATATGTTTTCTAGGATGATTCTATGCATGGGGAGTCAATATGTTTTCCATATTATCCCATAAAATTTCCTTTGATAACTTTATTGCTTGATCACAACTAAATTAGTTGGAGCAAATTCTCTCCTTAATGAAGGATAGAAATGATTAATGCCAAAATTGTTGTTGCAAAATGAAATTATTACAAAAAATGAATCACAATATCAAGTTACACTTGTGCATCATAACCTTGCATTCATTGGACTACTTTAACTTGCGAGAGATTCCTTTATTTATATGTTTTATAGGATGATTTTATGGATGGGATGTGAATATTATTTCCATATTACCCCATGAAATTTCCTTTGATAACTTTATTACTTCATCACAACTACGAGAGGTGGCATGCATTGAGCATTTCCAAGATAAAATTTTGCATGGAAACAAAGTGGTATATGTTTTATTGTAGAATTTATTAGGTTCATGACATGGAGGAACCCTACATGAGTATCAAAGGATTACATGTGTAATATGTATTAACCATGAATTGATGTGCCACCAACCCATGTCTTTGGTCAAATACCTAAATTGACTTTAATTATCCATAGATAACTAAAGAATTTCTCATGTTTGTATGCTCCATGTGCTTCAATGTGTTGGCATGTGCTCATAAATGATGTTTTTATTGTAAACCCTTTCATATGTGCACACATATGAAAATGGAATGAAAACATATGTCCACTTATGTGTGAGGTTAGAAGAAAAAATGTATAATTGAAATACATAATGGTTTCTTTTCTAGAACTAGGAGACAAATTTAAATCTTTGTTGAGGGGAACCAAACCTTGAAGGGAAGGAAGGCCACCTGCATATTAACAATTATGAGGAAAAAATGTTTAGTATTCTTTTAAATGAGGCAAGAATGGCTATACTCATGTAATAATAAATTTAAGTATAGTATGAACCCATCATATATGTGACATGACACATTTTAAGTTGATTCATAAAATATCTAAAAAAGAACATTTATTTCTAAAATATGTCACAAATAAATGTTTCCCTAGTGAGAGTACATAATTGCTACAAGGGAACCCAATGGAAGAGAGATTAGAACATGTTGATAGCTCACTATTAGTAATTCCATTCTAATGGCTCATAAAAGAGATAGACAAGGGTTGTTTATGTTCAATGGTCTTCAATTGGATATGGAACATGATCATAAAATGTATGAATTCTTTACAATGTGATAAGCAGTTGTGGTCAAGCATAGGATAAATTATTGAGTCCAAATTGATACTAAAAATCTCTACAAGATGTGATGTGTCCCATCAATGATGATGATGGGTGCCCATATATTAATTATGAACCAACATAGTGTGAATAAATGTATTGAGGTTGAAAATTAGAAGGAACCCTATGGCATAAATCATAAATTTACATATTCTATGACATAGTTTTTTTATTCTATTATCTCTCAAAAAGAAAAATAAAGCATACACAAGATGATGACACATTTTTTCCGTTCTTCTAAATTGGAATGCTTTAATATTTTTTTGGATAGGTTTTCAGATAAGGAGTTCTATGAAAGAAAGATTTACAAATTAGGCAAAAAATGGATTCATTCTACAACTTAAAAAATAATAAAAATAATTACTTTAGTAGGTATAACTTATAAAGGTGAAGATACATATGAATATGAACATGAATGTATTCAAGTAGATGTTCCAAAATATCTCTTTTTAGTTGATTGTATTCCATGTTTGGAGATAAATTACTTTAATTTTACAAAGCTACCCACTGATTTTCATGATAGTTTCAAATACCTTATGACCTTCTATCTATATTTTATTCACATGATTGATCACGTAATTGAGTAGCTAGTGGAAAAATACCCTCTTTTTAAAACATTGATGGTAATTGGTTGTAGAGGGATGAGAAATTTGAAAATCGTCATCCCATTCTCCCTTTTTTATTTTCTCCATCATCCTTCTTATCCCTAGAAACACCACCTTCCTTCTTCTTGATCTGGATATTATGAGCAGAACGAAATGACTACAGATTATTACCAGATGCTTAACACACAATAACAGAGATACAATAAAATTGGTTTTCTATTCAATAAGAAAATAAGCTGAAACTGTAAAATGCAGTGGAAAACAAGCTTGCTGGAATGGTGGTGGCTTATCTATGAGAAGAGATGTGACGACTATGTTCATTCACGAGAAGATAATTACAATGAGGCTCTCAAGGCCTTTTTACAATAAACAGGAGCTTCAAAAACCCTAAACATCCAAAAATCTAACCCTAGGAGATGAAGTGCCAAAAGTCATGTGGGCCCCGTTTCGTTAAGTCAATACATCAACTTACCGGGGTCGTAACTTTTGCATATGATCTTCGTTTTAGGAATATGATAGCCCATTGGAAAGATCTATCCGAGGAATACAACAATTGCACAAGAAATTTTGTAATTGAAACATACCCCAAAAAACGTCGTATAGGGCCTCAAAATGGCTCTGGAAGTTCAGGACCCGAAAAATTGCTAAAAATAGTAAATTATCAAAATTGGGAGAAAGTTGTTTTGAGCCAGATGGAAAAGGTGGGTGGCCACCGATATCCACCTATATCAATCCTCCATCCTTAGGAAGCAATGGTATCCATTGCGTTGAGTTCCCCCATTAGATGAGGAAATTTCTATTGAATTTGGCCCCGGGTGAGCCACTTGCCTTGGTGTAGGAGCTGCCCTGCTTTGACGACTTGATAAAGCTAGATCCTTTGTTGTTGAGTGCCCTTGATCTATGTGTCCACAATATAATCACTGAATGCCTATTGTATGTAGTCGGGGTTGAGATTTGTTGGTGTCAGTTGTTTTGCTACGTCTGAGGTGTCCAATAATGGTGGGAAATAAGGCCGAAGGAGGTCCACGTTGAACACTAGGTGCAGGCCAAGGAAAGGAGGAATGTTGAGCACAAAAGAATTATCCGCCATAGCCTTGGTGATGGTGTACGGCCCATAACGAAGTGGGTGAAGCTTCCGATGGGGTCCTGCAAGGCATTCTTTCTGCGAGTGCAACCAAACTTTGTCACCCACCTGAAACTTATGTGGAACTCGATGTTGATCATGGCGTTTCTTGTACTTGTCATTGGACTTTTGTAGGATATCCTGAACCTACTGGTGGATGTATCAGATGCTCTCAATGAACTGGGTGTCTTTGTCAACCTCAGTTGGAGCAGGAGAGGATTCGGTTGAGGTGACAACAAGGGGAAGTGCAACATCTATGGGACCAAAGGGTTGGAATCGCAACCCCACCTGAAAGGGGATCTAGCCAGTTGAGCTATGCAGGGCTCAGTTGTAGCTATGCTGGACATAGGGAAGACTATCATCCCATGTGCAAGGGTTCTTGGAATTATACATGCGTAGTATATGCACTACCATTCGATTTACAACCTCGGTTTGGCCATCTGTCTGGGCGTGGAAGGCCATGGATTTGGTGAGCTTGGTGTCCAAAAGTGACCAGAGTCTTGAATAGAATGTGCTAAGAAATTGACTGTCCCGACCTGACACAATGGTTTGTGGGATTTCAAAATGTACCCAGACCCATTCAAAGAAGAGGTTGGCAATGGCTTCTGCTGTGATGCTCTTCTTGCAAGCAACTAGAATCGCCATCTTAGAAAAGAGATCATCAACCACAAAAACACAATCATTTCCCCGCTTGGTGGATGGGAGGCCCGAAATGTAGTCCATTGAGATGGATTCCCATGGCCTGTCAGTAGTAGGAAGAGGGGTGTACAGGCCCTGTTTCTTAGTGGTTGGTTTGGCAATAATGTAGGCAGTGCAAGACCTGATATACTGGTTGACCTCCTGTCGAAGTTTCAACCAGTAAAAATGTTTTTGTAGCATTGCCACTATCTTTTCAATGCCGAAGTGTCCTACCACATGGCTGTAGTGGGCTTCCTAGATCATCTTCACTTTCTCACTTGATGGAGCACATATATGGCCTAGTCGACACAACAACCCATTGTGAAGATGGAAATTATCGATAACTGCCTTTGCACCCAACATTTGGTAGGTGGTGGTGAATTCTGGGTCTATCTCATAGAGTTGGGGACATCCAAAGGTCTCATTGCTATAGGAGTGTAGCACTGTGGTGAGTTCCACGACTGGTGATCTGCTGAGGTAATCAGTGATGTCATTGGTGCTTCCTATTTTATACTTGATGTTGAGGTGGAATTGCTGCAAGTATGTGGACCACTTTTGATGGCGGTCATTCTGCAATTTTCCTTGCATCTAAATGAACTGCAGTGGCTTATGATCAGTGTGGATCACTGTCTCCCTCCCAAGAATGTAATGTCTCCACTGGTGGTAGGCTTGCACAATGGAGTACATTTCTTTGTCATAAGTAGGGTACTTATGAAAAATATCTTATAGTGTCGCACTATGATAGGCCACGGGGTTGCTTTGCTGTGTGAGAATGACACCCACAACATAGTCTGAAGCATCAGTCTCAATATCAAAGGACTGTTGCAGGTCTAGTAGTGAAAGTACTGGGGCTAAGCACAAGCGTTGCTTCAAATTATCGAACGCTTGTTGTTGGGGCTAGCCCCTTGCAAATTTTGGCTTACCACCACCCCTGGTTATTTGGCTGAGGGCCCAGTCAATATGGGAGAATCCCAACACAAACCTGCGGTAGAAATTAGCAAGGCCCAAGAAGCTCCGAAGCTCAGTGAGTGTGGTTGGGGCTAGCCAGTCACGAATGACTTTGATCTTGGCTGGATCAACATGTACGCCATGTTGATCAATGATGTAGCCTAGGTAATGGACCTTTTCCATTCCGAAGGAGCATTTTTCCAAGCTGGCGTATATCTTGTGCTGTCGTAGGGTGTGTAGAACCTGTTGAATATGTTGCAAGTGTTCGGCCCAAGTATTGATGTAAATGAGAATGCCATCTAGACACACCACTACAAAAGTATTTGTGAATGGTCACAGGATATCATCCATCATCCTCATGAAAGTGGCTGGAGCATTTGTTAGACCAAAGGGCATGAACAACCATTCAAAAAGGCCTTCCTTTAACTTGAAGGTGATCTTCCATACATCAGTTTGTTCTATCGGGACCTGGTGGTAGCCTATAAATGTTTATGGGTTCAACAATGTAAGACACTCTCAATTTTGTAAATAAATTACTCTTGATATTAATATAAAACTCATATTTTGTTGTTGATTTGAATATTTTTTTTATGTGCATTTCATGAGCAGTTTATACCCTGGTGTTTGCTTGATAATTTATTTCATAGAGTCATTTTAGCAATGTATAAATGATGCAGGAAGGCCCCATATGTAAGGTTGTGTTTCTCATATTTTGTTTGTTTTATTCTGCAGTTAACTGAATATGCTTTGGTTTTATTATTTCAATTTTCATTACTTATGATTTTGTATGGTGTGTCAACACAGTGTTGGTTGTTCATATAAACTATCCAAATGATTAAAATTTGTTTCAATCTCATAACTCATTAGTTAAATTCTTAAATAGAAAATCTTTTGTAACTATTTCATTTTACATATTGATGGTTTTTAGATGTTTAGAGCCAAGTCTGTGTTGATTTCCTTTCATAGTTAAAAGTTATGTTTCTTTGATCAATTAGTGCATAACTTAATTTTCATCAAATATATAAGAAACTAAACACCTACATATACTTTGCATTACACTTCATAAGCTTACAAGTCCAGATTGATGATTTAATGTAACATGATTCTCAATAAATAGAATTGACCAACATTTTTGGCACCGTTGTCAGGGAAGTGTAAAGAGGCATTTATTTTTTCTTTCATTTTAAATCATGATAAGTAGAATTCATGAATATATGTAGGGATAATAGAGGTAGATTCACTAGCGGTAGAAGTAAACCAAACACCACTTCACCCATGCCATCATGTGGTATTGTAAGAGTGTAATACCCTTGTTTCCCCCAGCTTGTAATTAATCATTATTTATGATTACCATGCTATGGCATGTGAACAATGTAAATGTATTATTGTTTAGATTGCCAAAAACTGACTGTGGGGGTGAAGCCTTGAAGAACTAGCCATGATATCATAAGAGGAAGGAGTGAGGAAAATAGTAGAGAGGGTTCATCATGCCAAGATGACCCAATCCTATTTGTTGAAATATATGATCTGGAATATTAAGCCTCATCCTGATCCCAAGTAAAAACCAGTTAATGAGAAAAGGACTGGTGGTTGAACAATAAACTACCCAATGAATGGAAGCATGGAGGGCATGGTTGAGAAGACAGAAAATTGTTAGCATGAAGTACGACAGAGTGCAGTCATCCTACATATCCATATTGACCTGAATTCCTTCTGGAAGAAGGATTAGGACATGTCTAGAAATTTCCTAGGGGGGAGGAAAGAAAAACACCCGAGAAAGAAGAGGATATAGAGAGAAAAATGGGTTTGGAGGAGCATTCATAAAGAAGAAGAGCGCATGAGGCTCTCCAACTCAGAAGAAGAACTAAAAGATTAAGTTGTTCTGGTTATTGGAGAGAAACAGAGGAGGAATTTGGTCTCTAAGGAAGATAATTGCTGAGAGGAATGTACTAGCACGTGAAATATAAATATCATATAACTCGTGGAAGATTTTTGAACTGGAGCATAGAAGACCTGAATCTTAGACTGGAGAAAAAGAGGGTCACGAGCTTGGTGCTAGTTGCAAAGAAACTGGTGCTGGAAGGAGAGGGAATCAATGGAAAATGTAGATGTGAAGGGACTCTCTTGTACAAAGGAAATCCAACTGGGAAGGCATCTGATAAACCCCGTGGAGGCCTTGAGATCAGTGGGGAAGAAGGGAGACTTCCATTGTTTCCAGATAAGTGGAGTTTTGAAGAAAAATGATTTATTTGTTCTTGGTTTAATAGACCAGAGATCCATCCTTAGCCAGAGAAAGAAGGCCACGATATTGATGTTGAGGAAGGTGCATTTGATAAACCTCGTAGAGGCTATCACATAGGGAGGCTATTTCATCTGTAAGAAATATGAGATTTATTATACTTATTCATGATTACACACACTTATATGGAACATGAGTAGAGAGATATATAGATGCTTTGGGTAAAGGATATGTATGAGGATGTATGAACATGGTACAATTACAGTTTGGACACAATGATAGTTTGTAGGTTGATTTGAAAGAGGCTGAAGAGGGTAAAAAAATTTCATAAGAGAGAAAACCCTAGTTTTTAGAAGTCATACACAGGATTCATAACAGATAGGTCACATACATACGCAGATTGAAGTGTAGATAGGGGGCATACATATGCATGCTGCAAAACAGACAGGTCAGATATTTGTGGTTTTTGGTTGGTACAAGGTCAGTTCAGGTACAAGTTTATTACAGGGCAGTGGTACAGGTTGGCTATAGGTCATAGGTACATGTTTACAGTTGTATATCTCACAGTGACATTGTGGTATTTGTTTCTTCATTCAACACTTATATTTCATGGAGGCAAGATAGGGAAATGATAGGTGGTTGTAGCCACCTTCCAGTTGTATATAGATAACATAGTGGGTTGTATCCTCCTTCTGGTTGTAGCTAGAGAATTGGGGAGTTGTAGCTTCCCTCAGGTTGTAGCCTGAAAATATAGGGGGTCAGAGCCTCCTTCTAGTTGAAGTTGGAGAACAAAGGAAGTTGGTGCTTCCAATTAATGTAATTTTTAAAGACATAAAAGAAAAAACATTATGTGGTTTTCTCCCACATTGGGTTTCCATGTAAAAATACTGGTGTACTATCTATGTGTATGATTGTTCATTTGTTCATGGTTTATTTACTCTTCATTTATTGGATGATAATGTTATATTGATCACAAAGATAAATAACACTTTCATACTGTTGTTAAAAAGGATTAAATTGCTCTATTATTGATTCAACCCCCCTCTCAGTAATCCAACAATTACCCCATTCCCCCCATGGAACATCTTCTGCATATTGTGTCTAAATCTAAGATGTTATCACTTCCATATGGATTCTCAAGATATAACCAGGTCCTGGTATCGGAAGAATATAGATTGAAAACCACATTCTGGACTAAATGGGGAACATTCATCTATAAATGTATGTCATTTTGGTTAATTAATGTAGGAGATATTTTACAAAGAGTCGTGGATGTGGCCTTTAGAGGGTTAATCAACAAATGTGTAGTGGTTTACTTGGATGATGTGACCATGGTTTATTCCAAGAACAGAACATACCACATTGCTCACCTTACCCAAATTTTTGAAAGGTGTAGGGAGTAATGGATATCTTTGAACCCAAAAAACACCATATTTGGGGTGGGAGAAGGAAAACTCCTAGGCCATATTATTTCTAAAGATGACATCAATATTGACCCTGAACAAGTAAAGGAAATTTCACATCCTTTTTTCTCTCATAATAAAAAGGTTATGCAATCCTTCTTTGGGAAGATTGATTTCGTGAGAAACTTTACACCTGACTTTGAAGAAATAATTAAACCATTAAAAATGATTATACACAAAGATACAAAGTTCAAATGGAGTGAGGAAGGGAGATAGGCCTTTAAAAAAATCAAACTTGCTATCTCTCAAGTCCCTGTGTTACGAAGTCCCAATTTCAACAAAGACTTCTTCCTTTATAATTTTTCCTCAGACCAATCTTTAGCCACGGTCCTTAATCAAAAGGATAATGAAAATAATGAAGCCCCTATTTAATTCATGAGCACCAATAATCAAGGGCATGAAATTAACTACTCGACTATTGACAAACAAGCATATTTTTTCTACAATGTAGTAAAACATTTTAGATCCTATATCTTGAAGAAACACACAAAGGTTATAGTGCCCCACCCATTAGTAAGGTCACTTTTCACACAACAGGAAATGGGAGAAAGGAGGGGAAACTATATGGATTTCATCCAAGAATTTGATCTAGATATCGAACCCTCAAATATATTTAGGGGCCAAGATTTGTGTAAACTAGCAACAAAATCCCAACACCTAATAGAATAAAAAAATTCAGGTTGGGACAATGAGTTGTTTTTATGGTGTAGTGAAATGTTGTACATTCCACCCGGGCATGACTGTTCGTATGCTGACCTATCTTATTTCCTCCATCATGGCACTTGTCCCGAGAATATACAACCCAAAGAGAGGATATCTCTTAGGTTAAAATATTCGTAGGACTGCCTCATACATTCAATGTTGTTTCGTATGAGCTATGATGGTGTATTACTGAGATGTATGGAAAAAGAAGATGTTGAAAAGGTATTAAAATAACTCCATGGGTGTCCTACACGCGAGAAGTTTGTAGGGGAAACTACAACTCACAAAATTTTAAGGGTAAGATATTATTGGCCGACTTTGTTTAAGTACACCCATGCATATGTGAGAAAATGAAAATTTTTCTAATTAAGTGTTGGAAAAGAGAAGAAGGCATTCATCCATTTACAACCAGTAACCATCTCTAGACCCTTTGAGTAGTGGGGAATAGATGTTATAGGTGAGATAAATCCAAACTCATCCAAATAGCACAAATATATATTGAATGCAACTGATTATTTCACAACGTGGTTGAAAGCTACCCCCTTACCCATGTTAACAAAAAGGTAATAATACAGTTTTTAGAAGAACACATAATAACAAGGTTTGGGGTACCTTCTATTCTTGTTTTTGATAATGCTACATACTTTGCTTCTACTCTTTTGATTGAATTTTATCAAGATAAGGGGATCATTCTCAAATACTCTTCTAAATATTATACATAGGGAAATGGTGTTGCAAAGTCAACAAATAAAATTTTGATAAGAATCCTTAAAAAGACTGTACCAAAAAACCATAGGAAGTGGCACAATGCACTTCATAGTGCCCCATGGGATGATAGGGTGACTCCTAAAGAAGCCTTAGGGAATTCACCTTATTTCCTAGTGTATGGAAAATAAGTTATCCTCCCAACAAATTTATGTCTCATGTATTTACAATTGTCTCAAGCCTCCAGAGGCCAACCATTGTCAAGCATACAACAAAGAATGGATACACTTATAATGGTTGAGGATGAAAGAGAAATATCTAGGAGGAAGTTTGCAACTCACTAACAACTAGTGAAAATATGGTTTGACAAGCATAAGGTTGGAGACAAAAACTTTGAGGTAGGAGATCTAGTTCTGAAATGGGATAAAATCAATGAGCTAAAGGGGAAACATTCAAAATTTCATAGCTTATGTCTTGGTCCTTTTCAAGTCGTTGAAAAGATTAGGGTAGGCACATACCGATTACAAAATCTTAGGGGTGAGATAGATGCTCTTCCCATTAATGGAAAGCCTTGAAATGATTCTTTTCCTAGCCTCCTGCTTTAGGCAGTGTCTTGTACCATAGTTTAAGTGTTTTTTTTTTACTTTCGATTTGTTTACTTTAGATAGAACAGTATGTTTGTATCTTGTTTACCTTCATTTTGATTTGAGTTATTTCCCTTTATGTTCTAAATTTTATGTTTGGTTGGTTTCATTTTGAGTTTGGTATGATCTTGGGGGAGGGGTTCTATTATCATACTTTGGTGAGATCTAGAAAACCCATTCTATGGCCCTAACTTTTCATCATCAGAGGCACCTAAGGAGTTCTCATTCAATAAAATATTTCAATGCAAAAATGATTGACATCTTTGTATGCATATCACCTAGTGAGTAATTTAGTTTTTTATCTTGTAGTATGGAAATACTAAAGGGAAAATGGTTAGAAGGAAAGTATAATCTATACCCATGGACAGAGTAGGGAAGGACCCCACTTCTTTTAGTGAAGATAATAAAAATAATTTGCAATTGAATCCAACTCTCTAAGAAATATATATCCTCCTCCCTATCTCATTCTTGGCACCTGTGCAATAAAGGCTAAATGAAAATAACAAGAAAAAATAAACTTCATAATAATCCAGAATGTAAAATTAGGGAGGGAATTTAGATATCTCCATTAGGGCTATGGACACTCGCTAGAAGCGGAGAAAGGTATGTGATATCGAGGTGACTTCGTCGAGGCTATGGATGTTCACTGACAACAAAGAAACACCATGAGGAGGTTTCTAACTTTAAGAATTAAGATGTATACTATCTTCCTATTGGTTGTTATTTCCAACCCACCTCTCTCCGATGGAATATAGGGTATTGGGTCAACTGAAGAGAGGCATGAAATCAGTTGGACCCCCATAATAAGACCAGAGTGAATAGTTCTCAGACCATATAAATACATATTTATGAATCATCTGTGGGTCATTATCTTGAATTGAAAGTTGTTCCCCAAAATTTCTCACCAATCCAAGTGAGGTAGGATATAGAGATGTTGGTTTTGCCTAGTGAATCACCATTTGTTGAGCACTCAACACACCCTAAACATTCCATCAATTTTAGGGTACCGCTTTTATTTTTTGATTAAGCTAATTGTTGTTTCCCCTAGTTTGAGAGTTTTTGTTTCCTTGGACATTTTATGGTTTTTGGTCTAAAAGTGTCTATCTCTAATGGATTAAAGTTATGTCATATTCCATTTCCAAAAAAAAATCATGTCCCATGAAATTGGTCTAAAAAAATGGGTTCAAATTCCTTGAAGAATTAAAGAAATCAATCATCGAGTGACTTCTGCCGACAAGGTCATCGAATCGAACGAAAGGAGGCATTGTGAACAAAATGGTAGAAACCTCATATTCACGCGATCCCCGATGGATGCATTGATATTGAGAGTCTTCCATGGCCCTTATCATAGTATCCAAACTCCCTGGTTATGTCACCCGATGTGATTGTCATCCTACCTATAAACATGAAGGGTGAAACGAACCAAGTCCCCCATGCAATATCCACCGTCCGATCCGAAATGGGTTTAGTTTGATCCATTCATTTGTATTGAGATAGGAAATGACTCATGAAGTCAAGGATGCCATGGGGGACACCACATGGAAACCATATTGTTGCCACATTATTGACGAGATATTTCCCCCATGACTTTGGGTCGAGTCACAATAGATTGAGACTAGTTTGAGAAGACTGAAATCTTCCCTCACAAATAAATGTACAAAAACTAATTTTCTCTAGGAGAGAGTAGGGAAATATATAAGGAGAAAGTGTGCACCTTAAACCCTTCATTCGATGTCAATCCCCTCTCCTACTTTTCGAAGCGCTCCCGACCTCTGTCGGAACAAGCCTGCAAAATGAAATTAAGACAAATGTTGCAACAAGGTAGTTATGTAATCAAGTAGTATATATCATATATTATATCCAAAGAAAGTATGAAGAATGATAACATGCAATATTGAAATGAACACAAAATTGGAGAGAAAGAGAACTCTTCTATTAACACCAAATATCAAAGTTAATTACAACATGACTCTCTTCTGACACTGGTTCGAAGCTAACTGCCTAGGTTCGTCCATAGTTCCTTCAAGCATCTACTCATACATGAGGCTCTTCCTTAGATATCCCAATAAGGATAAGGAGACACCTTATGACTATATAAGAAGGAAGAAACACTGGAAAAGGAGTTTCCAAGTTGGGGGATGATACTCATAGGATGAAAGGAATATGGAAGATTTCTAGATTTCAACAACATAATGTTGCACCAAACAATTTCTCTCATATTATCACTCTATGGTGATTTTATATCTTCCCCAAGGGGTTAGGGAAGTTAGAATCTATTTTATACGGGCATGGGGACATTGGGAAATGAGCCAAACTGAAAACCCACCCAAAAACTTGGAAATACTTTATTTTTTATGACATCTGCGGGTTTTGTACTGACAACTCAAGGATGTTCGTGATTTGCATCAAAGGAGACCGCAAATATGTGAAAAAGACATTTTTTTAGATGATTTTCATGAGGCAAGTTGGGAATTTGTCTAGAAAGCCAAGGGAAAGGGTTAGTCCATGGAAAAAATGCATAGGTGTGGCATTTTGTGCTATAACAGACATCACCACCCATATAATCATAGTTAGAGAAGAAAACATGTATTCTCTACCATAACATAAGCTCAGTGGAACTGCCACTTCATATTTCATACTCTTGATCTGATCTTTCAATGTCATATGTCGAACTTAGCATCATCAACCATCAAGGATGTCCACGATGGAGGTATATTTCTAAAATTACTCCAAATTCCATATGACAATGACGTTCTTATCGGTTGTCGGGTGAATTCGAAATGATTTCATGCGATGCATGTGCCTATTCGTCCGATGGCCAATTTTCATTTCTCCTCAGAGATCGGTGATCGTTCACTTAGAAATGAGGATCAATATGATCCGTCGGACTACCAACTAACTACTCCATATTCCACACACATTTCTATCACTCAATCACCAATAAACATAAAGTCCACAAATGCTAGGAACCATCCGATCGCAGAGACGAAAATCTCACAGTCATTCATCTCATCACTAGGTATATAGTCCGACACCACATGGCCTCATCCCCAATCATGTCGAGTCACACATATCAGCCAGTAAGATCATTACACACATCTTTTTCCCATGTTGGATTGCCACATCAACATCACTATCACTTGATTACCTACAAATATGCATTTAATCTTCATCGTCCGATCAACGAAAGTAGACTAATCCTGACCATCAATTTCAAAATTTTCTCCTTGATTACACCAATTATAGTAGGTTCCTCAGTGCATCAGTCATGAAACTCCACCAACCAGGAATAGATACATGCACCTACAAACCCCGTGCTAGAATCACAACATCACCCTCCACACGCTTTCATGATGTCACAAATAATCGAACCTATGTGGTGATTGGTGAATCATTAACACACCATATCCTCGGACCCTGATCGAATCATGGTGCCACAGTACTGCCCATAGTACTTCTCATATTTTCATGTCCCAATCATTCCTATTAACAGTTCAAATCTTAGTCAATGCATTTTCCAAAATCTTATTGAAATATTCTACTGTTACATTTTCTTAAGGAGGATATGGGGTACTTTTCTGGTTATAGACTTTAAACTCCTCAATCATCGCCTTGATGGTGTTGTTAATAAAATGAGTTCCTTGGTCACTCATCAATATTTTGGGACATCCAAATCTAGTGATCACTTTCTCAAACAAGAAGTGTGTTTTTGTCTCTGCGCTACAATATTTGATTGGTGCAGATTCTTCCCATCTAGTTAAGTATTCAATTGCAGTAATGATATATCTAGCTCCTGACCTTTTTTATGGTGGATTAATGGGTCCAACAAAGTCTATTTCCCATTTTCCAAATGCCTGCATAGTTACTTGTGGTATTAGGGGCATCTCATCCCTTCTATTGGGTTTTCCAACCCCCTGATAGACATCACAGTTCTAGCAATATTCCTTAGCATCTTTATGGACTATTGGACACCATAATCATGCACATAATACCTTCTGCGCAGTGGCTCTTCCTGCATAGTGTCATGCAACTATACCTTCATGATATTTTGCCAAAATTCTGGGTCGTTCATGTTCTAACACACTGCTTCTCAAAATATTATTTGTGCCCATATTGTGTAAATGACCCGCAATGAGTTGATAGTCTACAACTCTGACTAGTAGGTTTTTCTCTTGCGTTTTTCTAAAGTCTTGTGGTGCAACCCCTATACTTAAGTATTCAATAATATCAATGAAGTATTCATCATCTATTTATACTGAAAATAATTGTGCATCAAGGAAGTTATCTTCCAAAGTAGTAGGTTCTTATCCATTGGTTACCCTTGATAGGTGATCACGTCTTGCATTTAGCTTCCCTAGTTTGACTATTACTTCAAAATTGAATTCTTGGAATAATAATAGCCATCTACAGATCCTCCCCCCCAACAATGGCTTGTTGACTAGATATTTGAGGGAAGAATGGTCTGTGAACATTTTAAAGTGTTTGCCCAGTAAATAGTTCTTGAATTTATGAAGTGCATATACTATAGCTAGGTCTTCTCTTTCTGTGGTGTTGTAATTCTTCTTCGATTTTGACAAATTTTTGCTTGCAAAGGATTTAGGATGGTCTAAGTCCCCTGCTCCTCGTTGCGCAAAATTTCTCCAAGTGTTATAGTTGATGCATCTATGTGCATGTGAACTATCTTTTCCCAATCTAGAAATACTAATATAGGTGTTGTCACCATATTTTGCTTTAGAGTGTCCAATCCTTGTTGACAATCCTCATTCCACTGAAATCTGGTGTCCTTTTTTAATATTTTTTCCATTGGTGCAGTAATTTGTGCATGCCCCTTTATAAAATTCCTGTAATAGCCTGTATGTCCCAGTGTTGATGTTAATCGATGCACTGATTTTGGTGGTGGTAAATTTATAATGACTGCAATCTTAGTAGGGTCCAATAGTAAACCTTGTTTGCACACTATATGTCCCAACAATATCCCAAAAGGTGTACTGAAAATGAATTTCTTGATGTTTAATGATATCTGACATTGCCTGCATCTTTCCAACATGTGTCTTAACACTTCTACCTGGTCCTTTAATAGACTATATCCAATCCATTCATCCAGATATACTTCTAGAAACTGATGTATGAATTCCTTAAAAGCAGTTATGAATACTCTTGAAAATATGGCTGGTGCATTCTTTAGTACAAATGGCATGATTGTATATTGGTAGGATCCCTATTCTATAGAAAACGTAGTCTTCTACCTATTCTTTGGAGCTATTTTGATATAATGGTAACCTAAGAATCCATCTATAAATGAATATGCTTCATGGCCTTCCACATTCTCTAAGACTTCATCTGTAAAATGGGTAGGGAAAGGGTCATGTAAGCAAGCATCATTGAGTTTCCTCAGATCTACACAAATCCTTATTCCCCCTTGTTTCTTTTCTTGGACTAGCATAGGACTGATCCATTCAGATTCCTTTACTGGTTCTATGATACCAGCTTCCAACATTTGGTCAATTTCTTCTTTCATTTTCTTCTTATACACTGGATTCAGTCTGTATGGTCTTTTCCTGACAGGTCTAGCCTCAAGTTTGAGGGGTATCTTCATCTCACCTAGCTCCCCTGCTATGCCTTTCATATCTATAAAGGTTGTTGGAAACAAGTCACTGTATTCATGCATTAACTCCATTATTCTTTCTATTGTTTGCTCATCCTAGTAGTCTCCAATACTTTCCATTTTAGGATTGTCATTCGTCCAAATGTTGACTTTCTTAACTTTGATTCATGCAGAAAATACTTCGGACTCTAGAGATGGACCTTCCACCTCTCTATCTCCTTCAATCTCTATAATCTAAATGTTGCGTGGGTCATCTTCATCCGGTGCATCTTGTTCGACATGATAGAATGAGAGTAATTATTTGACTGTCTGTATGTTTGGTTGTTGATATTTTTTCATGATTTCAACCTCTTGTTCATCAATAAATATCACTCCCCGTATCAACTTCAACACTGAATCAATGTTGGGGTTCTCATGTTCAAATGAGAAGGTTTCTACAAAAAAAAAAATTGTAATCCTATCCATTCTGTAGTGCCTCTGCGCATCTCCTAGTCTATGTACCAATTCCCTGGGATCCCTTCCAATGTATGGATAATGTGATGAGGCCATTCCTCTAGTGGTTTCATCCTCCACTTTGTTATGCACTTCTCCAAGTGTTCCATTGGTGTTCCTTTCCCATCATACTTATAGACTCTATTTCTCCTTGGTTTTGTGCCAAATCTAATGCACAGTAGTCATTTACACTGATACCAGTCTTGAGTTGTTTCTTTGTGTGCCCCCCATCATCTTGCAAGTGTTTCCTTGAGTGAAATATCTAGGGCTAAGAGCCTCTAATTTTATAAAACTTCCTCTTCATATTTTATCAAGAATTACTCTAATTCATTTAACCCATGAAAACTAGGAGGTTCTCTTATCTTTGTACCAACCCATCTTACTGCTTGATCTATTCTTGCACACCTCCTTTTGGAAACTTCATGTAATCATTGTTGCTAATTCTCCAAACCTGTGTGTGAGTCGAACGCACATGATGTAATGCTTCTCTAGCTGAGTACCCCATATGTAGTTGGGTTAACATAATTGTCTTCTCACACGGTGGTTCTATACAACTATTTTATTTCTTCAACATCTAAACAACTGGCCTCTATAGACCTTTCTCCTTCTGAAGGACCCAATGGTGCAATGACTCTATATTCTCCTAATTCAAAATTCATTTTTCTTTTCTTTAGGTTGATTATAGTCTGTTTATCAAATTCCCAATCCAATCCAAGCAATGTTGGGTAAAGTGTTGTGACATATACTATCTCTATTACTTCAAAATCATCCATAGAGCACACTCCATCCAAATCTGTTGTCACACCTTTAAGCCTTCCAATTGGTAGCACTATGTGTTGATTTTCTAATTTCAACTGGACATGTGAATAGACTAGTGTGTGTTCTCCCATACAATTCCATGTCTTCTAAGGTAATACATTCACTTCAGAGCCTATGTCTAGTATAATATCTCCCATGTTGAAATTCCCAATATTATCACTTAGTCTTAATTCTTTGCTTGTCCTTCTTCTTGTATAGAGATGATTGATTGTTTTATGTTCTAACTTTCCTTCTACCTATGTGTTGCATCTTTCTAGTAGATTTTGTAAGACCTTAAAAGATGACGGATCATTCAATAAATTAACACAAGATTTCAAAATAATATTTACGAAGCTTACTTTCTCTAACGATTGTCCTTTATTGGTATGGTACATTAAGGAAGACATATCGTATATTGGTGATTTTTGATTTTTTTACATGACTGATGTAGACGCAACATTTTTCTTGAGAAACTCCTGCCTGGCCTCCTTAAATGTTTCCTTTTCTTTTCGTGCATCAAATTTATTTTGTGGCTCATTATTCTTCTTAACCCATTAGTGTTGCATTGGATCGTGTTTTGTTGCATCATCTCTTGTCTTGGATCCTCCTTGAGCTATATTGATGTTTCTCCCATCATCCCTCACTTCTACAGAGATCCACTAGACATTCTGGATTTTTTGGTTCCTTTTTTCTTGGATCTTTCCCAAGAGTGTTAGACATTCTTTTGTGTCATGGTCTGCTACGCGACAGTACATACATGTCACTAGTGGAAGTAGACAATCCCTTGAATAATTTCCTAGTTGTTAGAAGTTGTGGCACACTACTAGTCCTCTGCCTCATCCTCCACCTCGATCTCCTCATGGTGCGTTTTACGAAGGTACTTGATTATACTGCACGAGGTTATACCATGGTTGCGCATTATTGTACTACGGCTGTGCATTGTTGTACTACTGTTGTGAATTGTTGTATGGTGGTGGTACCTAGATGAACCGAGGTGCAACTTGTCCTATCATAATTTATTATTGCACCCTATAAGTATCTAAAGTTATTTCTCTCATCAGATCCATTGTCCTACAATCCTTATCATCATGACCCATTGATTTGCAAAAATTGCAATATGAACTTTTGGGTATTGTCTTATACTTTTGCATCATTAGAAAATGATATGGATCATGCCCATGCGTCTTACAACCATGGTCCTCCTGTTGGCAATGGATTTGGTACACATGTTTTCATATACTGTGTGAAAGTTGGACATTCATTCTTATGGCGTCCTTCTGTCATGCATAGGGTACACCACACAACTTGTCTTTTCTCTTTTCCCTTCTTCTGGTTAAGTTGAAATGTCAGGTTATTCATATCTTCCTTAAAATCATCTATTGCTAGATTTTTCTTCTAATACTAGTTCTCTTCCAGGTGTAAGGCTTCATGTAGATCCTTTTCTTGAGTTTGGAACTTCTTCCGTCTTAATGCGTATTTCAAGTGTGGTAACAGTGAGTTCTCACATAAGTGCCTATGTTGCATGTCAGTAATTGCATATTTCATCTTACCTTTCAGATAGTTGAACCTCTGATCAATATCCCAAATAGACTCACTTGGTTTTTTCCTGATTTCAATCATTTCATTCATGTACTAGTCTTCTGAGTTGGGCTTCTAAAATTCATTTATCAGTAGTTTTTTCACGTCTGCAATAGTCTTTGTTACTCTCGGTCGACTATTTATATCTAGGCTTATGTACCAATCCAGTGCGTGGTCTCTTAGTGTGATAGATAACTACACGAGTTTTGTATCCTCATCTGTGATATGCTTTGCTTCCCAGATATTCTCACAAATGAATAATTTTTTTCCAGGGTCTTCTGATGCCTCTCCCCAAAATTATGGTAATTTGATTGTGGAATCATGTCCTACAATTTTGAATTGTGTTGAATTACTACCTTCACATTGTGTAGCAATCGACTGTTACTTACTGAAGTATCTCCCCCAGTTGATTTTCCTTGATTTCATCCCTTTCCTGTTTCTTTATTCCAATAAAATTCAGTTTTCTAAACACTCGTATTCATTTTGGTGTATTAGTCGCACATCGGGTTGTAGGTTCCACACTAATGGTCATCTGGATTGGAGTTCTGCCTTTTGTTCCTGACCATGGACCTCCTATTTTCCTTTCATACATTTCACGCAATATTTCCTCAATATTCTCCATAGCCCAAAGATTCTCTACCTCTTCTTCATTTCTTTCCAATCCCTCTTTGTCGACTATGGCTCTCTTCTTGTTATTCATTTTATATTGGTAGGGTACTCTGTTGTGCATCTTTCCATATTTTTTAATTATCTTCTTTATATGGTCTTCCTCCATCATGATTGGATCCATGGACTCCTTCTTATTTCCCTTATCCATCCCCTCCTCCATGTATCAACCTCATGTCAGTGCTTCCCCCCATCCCCCATGCACACAGGGAAGTTTAGTTGACTGATTCCATTGTAATCACACCGTTGTCATACAATAAAATCTTGATTGAAGTATACATTGATCTGATGTACCTATCTCTGGGTCCCTTTAGAAAATCCTTCTCTGTTGTGGTGTAAGACTTCACGGTATCTACTGCAAATTTGGTGATAAACCCTGCAACAATACTATCTAACCAAAATCTACTACGCATGTAATTTTTTTATTAACTTGTTGTAACTGTGCAATATCCACAAGATTCCACTCCAACTGTCTGATTCAATTTGTAGGGCGGTTGTCCTTTAACCTTAATAACCACTACTATAACAAATGTGAGAAATCATAGAAAAATACTTCATGCAAGTTGCTAAACACGTATTTATCAAGATATTTGCGTAGTGTTAACTTAGAGTTTTGTTATCCTTCTGTGCAAACTCAAGTTCCTTTGTTTCCAACCATCTTTCGATATCCACCTTCGTTGGATTCCATGGCCTGAAAATTCCCTTCTATACTTTCATCCTCTGCACGTTTCTTCCATGGATCCCTTCCACTCAGTCCCATGCAGTTCCAGTTGGCAATGGAAACATTTGTTGGTTTTCTTCTCTCTTACTTCTTCTTGGGATGAACCAAGTTTGGATCTCAACAAGTTTCCAAAAAAACCCTCAAAAACTATCTTCTCTCCTGGTACACCAGAAGGTAACGCTGCGCGCATGGTGCACAACATAGTCTCACTCGAGATAACTTTATAGGTGATTGCAATAATCAGGTGTTTTCAGTCTAGGATTCAGTAGGGAACTAGGATTGCATTCTTCCTTCTTTATGCATTATCCTTGTTAATGATTCAAGTATTTCTATGATTTATTCACATTTAACTCTATGCATGCACTTTGATATATCTAGTTTAACCATCCATTCATAAGCTAATGATCAATATAAAGTAAACATTCATTAACAATCACACATAACACAAGGTTTACTGTTTTTCACCCCCTCCTAGCTCTACGTCCATAAAGATCTGGATTCTCTTCTCTCTTATTTAATTTGTTGAAAAATATTGTGTTGCACACATTACATATTCAATAATACAATCAATATTGAGGGTAAGAAGCCTTTGTGAGGTGGACTATATCACACTAGGATCCTCATCCTATGACCTAACCCTCAAATTCTACCTTACTCGACTCTTCTACAAACTTATTACAATAAACAATGCCACAAAAGCATGACAATCAACTCTCTCTATTATGATATGATATCTCTCTATCTCACATACACACCTCCTTATCCTTAACTCACATCCTCTATTCCTAGGCCTCCTAGTCCCTTATTTATACTATTTTATAGGCTTAGCATCATTACAATCCTTATCAAAAACCCTAACCCTATCACGGTTAGGATTGTCTGCCTGTGGGCCACATTGGTTTTCCTTCTTTTTTTTCATGCTTATTTCTTTCACTTGTTCCACGTGCTCCAAAATTACGTCTTCATTTCCAAAAACAAGTCTTTCCCCAAAACAGATCCTTCTCCAAAAATAGGCCTGTGCCCAGAATATACTTCCTTCTCAAAATAGGCCTACTTCCAACAATATTTGTTTTGGAAATACCTATTAAACTCTCTCCAAGTCACTTTCTTCTCATCAATGTGATGCACTTGCACATACTGATCCCACCACATGGATGCCTTTCCCTTTAACTAATAGATATCAATTCTCCCTTCTGCTTGTGTAGAATAGTTATGCAACTGGAAGTAGTTCCTCATACCCAACAACCATGTCTCTGCATCCTCATCCTTTTTGTGCTCCCCATAAAAGGTAGGAGGTTTTATATTATTCATTTGTCCTTATAGCTCATCCAACCCAATCCTTCTCTTATGCTTTCTAATAGAATATGGACTCGAACTACTGCATGATTTCCCAAAAGAATGCTTACCAACACCTCTTTATTCTATTATTTTCTTATCACGAGATCTGTGACTTCTTGATATACTCGTATATGTCTCCTTATCCATATTATTTTCTATTATGGCCAAGCTTGACATAAATTCGACATTGAAGTCATATTGTTGCACCTTGGCTCTCATAAATATTTCATTATCAACCTTATAATTTTAGACATCTTTTTGTAGTACTACTTTTACAATTTCTACCAAGTTCATGCGCTCCCCCTTGTACTATGTACCATCAACACCCAAACCAACATACTTATATCCAAATTCATCATCATCACTACAAGTCCTCCACACATCTTTCATGCGTTTAACCTTCTGTTACACCTCAAAATTACTCACTTCAATAGTGTCACAAGTGTCGTCATTACAAGTGTTGTAAGTGTCGCATATTGTTCGCAAGTGTGGCATCTTGACCAAAAGTGTCGCAAACATCATACTACCATATTTCCTATTTCATGCCTCTAACGACATCATAAGGACACTTAAGACACCTCAAAGACTAGTTTTGAAGAAGAGAAATCAGTTGACAGGGAGTAGAAGCCTTTTTCCACTGAAAGAACCACTAAAAAATGGATTTTGGAGAGGAACGCTCCCTTACCCACTGTCAGGGAGTGCTAGCGCCCCCTAGGCCTATTTGGGGGAGAGTTTGAGCACTCTGTGTACCCTTTTGGGGGAGCACTACCCTTTTTTGAGCGAGTTTTGGGTTTGTTGACACAAATCAGGGAGGAATCCCTCAATTTCTGAAGGTGGTTGGATTTGAATAAAAGGTCAAGGCATGATCTTAGGGAAGATACTCAACTGAAGGAGAAGAATCCTCAACTTATCCCAAAGATATATCAAGTGATTGGGCCTCTCCAAGGTTATATAAGGAGGTCTTCTCATGGTGAAAGAAGGAGAAGAGACTAGAAATTGATACCAAACTTATGATCCTATAAGTGGTATGAACATAAGAGATTGGAGATATGAAACTTATGATCTCATAAGTGGGATGTCATTGAAGAAATTAATGTAGGTTACTTGAGCAAAGGGGTTGGATAAGGAGAACTGGAAGAAGCTGTTGCACCTTAATCAAAGGATTGTAAGTACTTTTACTTGTTCTTATCAATATATCAATGCTTGGCCTGTTTCTTTCAAACTTATGTTTGTCCCACATGAGTTTGTCTTCAGTAGATAGATCTATATTTGAGCTAATCTCAGTAGAATAGTAAGTCCATTGTATCTTTGTTTGTTCTGCAAGACCTATAAAGGAGCTCAGGATTGAGGCTCAGCTTGGACTTTGTGAGGACAAATGTTGATAACAAGGTACACACCTTTCTTCCTCCTCTTCGTATGTTAGCTTAATTAGATCTAAAAGAATGCTAGTGTCCATGTTAAGAACTTTTTTGTCTTGGCCTTAGGAGTCTAGAGAACACAAGGTAATCCACTTGTCTGCATGAGGATTCAATTGTAACAAAAATTGGCGACTCCACTAGGGAACGGACTTTGATTTTTGTTTCCTTTCCCAGATATTGTTTTGGACCTTTGCTCACTCATTTGACCTTCTCCATACTATCTTTCTGATTCTGATATCTACTTGATTGGATGAGTTTGCTTGATTTTTTGAGTTTTTGGGCATTTTTATGAACTTTTGAAGCAGAGCGCTCCTCTGCCCTTGATATCAGAGCATTAACACTCCCTGTTGGTCTCTCATAGAGTGTTGGAATGCTCTAGTTCCCCTTACACCAGAGTGCTACCCCCTTTTTTGTGAAAAATCCTCTAGGTTTTCAATTTCTGAGTTCATTTTTCATTTTTTGTACTTTCTCAGAGTCTCATACTCTCAGTTCATCTTGGTCTTGGCCTTCAACACCTCATTTTCTAATAATTGATCCTCTTTTGTTTGGAAATTTGACATTTTCATTTTCTTTCCTTTCTTTTAATTCACTCTTTGTCTTTGCTAACCTAGAGTTAACTTGTTGTTTTCTTCTCATCTATCTCACTGAGTGGAAGATTTTTTGAGGAAATACAAACATCTGTGAACCTTTCCATTCGATCTTTGAGGTCATTTTTCCATCATTTCTCTTTTTTTTGAGGTTTTTTAGTTGTTGTTTGCAAATTTGGTTGTCTTTGGCTTTCTTGTTTATTCACGACGAGAGTGTATTTTTTTTTGTTTGTGTGAGGTTTGATTCTGATTGTTTACTCTTGAATTCTGATTGACATTAGAAGTTTTACATATGATTATCAGCCACATATAAGAAAAAGGACATATTTTAGTGATTGGTTTGGATATTAGAAGGCATTTCTGAAAATTTTTAGCATTACATTGGATTTGATTAAGAGACAATTGTATGAGGATGGTGCATCTTAGTGTTTGATAGTGAAAATAACTTTCTCTATTTCCCTTAAATAGGCATTCATCGAAAGACAAGACTACTTATCATTTCCTTATGCATTTTTTGGGAATTGTGTGATAATACCACCAGTTTCACTTTCATACACCCTTGACTAAAGAACAACTTTAAAATTAATGCTAATTACAATTTATCTATAACATTTTTTGTTTTTAGAATCTTCCACCAAAATTAGACTAGGACTAGTACTTTGGATTAGGCCATGAGTACAACTCTACAAAGTTTTTCGAAAAAAAACATTAGCATCTTGCGATAGGGAGAGAAAATAAAATTGTTGTATAGGCTTTCTAGGATCCCCCTCTCACACAGGGGTTATGCACGATGTCACATTCAGGAGAGTTATGGAGATTATCCTTCCGTGGTTCAACTGTTTATAGTGGTCGGATCGTATATTGGGGGTCACTTGAAGGTATACCCATGATTATGTGTGGGAGATTCTCGAGTTGATTTCAGACTTGTTATCCTACCCATACATTTGGATCAGACTCCTCAACTGTACCCACCCAAGGGCTGACTATGATTTGGTGTCCTTAGTTTCCATAATATTTAGGTACTTACACGAGGTGACAGTGAAGGGAAGTCTTCGCTGTACCTAGAACAGACGGTGGTCAAACTCACTCGGGCTCCTTGGAGGGTAAATCCACAATTACTCCATGGAAGCTTGCACCAAGACGTAAGTCCGTTAAGCAGGTCACCATCGTAATTGTTCCACCATATCCTACCCCATTCTTGACTTGATCACGCGACATTGGATTTCATCACCAACTAGTACAGTCATTGAGAGAAGGTTTTGTTTGCTTTGTTTTGAATCCTAGATTTTATTAGCATATGTTGTTTCTTTGCCCTAGATTTTCAGCGTGTACTATTATTCTCCAAAATTGAGTCTATAGATGATAAAGGTCTTCATCGATCACGTAGGATGCAAGGGCTACCTCCAGAAGGATACCAACCCTTGCCTCCTAACCCTCCATAAGACAACTACCATGGAGAGGTAGAAAATCAATCTGACATTGGGAGTGTTGTTACTCCTTCGTTAGACAATTCAGAAGGTGCTTTGGTTACAGTTGATAATCCCACCCCTCGCACTACATCTATGTCGACAACCCCTCTCAAACCACTTTTACTTCATTTAGACTCCCTTGGGAACATCATAGACGAAGAGGTCCAACAATTACCTAGGAGAGTATTTACCAAAACATATATGGGATCCACAGAACCAATCTTTGGTGATGAGTATAGGACTCCTATTCATCCTACCACTACAGTAGATACAAATCCCACCCCTTCTCATTCTGTATGGAGGACTTCATCAGGACGCAACCTCTATGAGCATTTTTAATCCTTTCGACAACCCTTTAATCCTCATGACCCTCCTGTTGAAACTGGGCCATCTGATCAAACTATGAATCACCCCATCGATCAGGTCATTAAACATACTGTTATGTTAGCACAAGTCCATCCTAATGCTGGAATCATCACCTCTACTCATTCCCAAGGCACTTTGATCCCTACCCCCACTTTTACAAACTTTCAATCTACAACTCCACATGTTCTGCATGATCTTGCTAGGACATCTTTGCATTAGAGAATGCAGACCCCTACCAGCCAAATACAACTGACTGGAGGGAAACCACAATCTAGCAGACTTATCCCTCCTGGAGGACCACTATCCTATGGTGGGCTTACCCCTCCCGGGGGACAAACCCCTTTTCATATTCCTCCCGAAGGGCAACCTCCCTTTGCCAGTCATACCCTGGTCATTAATCCACCGCTGGTAGGGGGGAAACCTTCATTTTCTATAAACCCTTCACAATCCTGGGGATTATCTTCGGGAGGCACATTTAACCAAACCCACATTGGGGGGAACCACTCATATCATAACCCATAAGAAGGAGTATCAAATCTTGTTCCTTCCATACCATCTTATGGACAACCTTATCTGGGCGGCATCCCAAACACCACCTGGAGTCCTCAAGGACAAAAACCTTATCCTCCCCAAGGGTCTAATGTGTACCCTCCCCCTAATGTGTATCCACCTCTGGGATCTACTTCTTACCCTCCTCAATGGAAACATGTTTATCCTCCTTATGGGCAAGAAAATCATCTGTCTCATAATGCTCAGAACCCACTGGGTTATGCAAATGTTTCTCAGCCATCATCGAATCATGTTTATCCTAGTCAGCAACAACCATATGTAGGAGGACCTACTAGTTACAATTATCCCCCTAACCTAGTTTATGGTCCTACTGGTGTTCCTGTGCCACACCAGTATCATCCACAAATTAATTGACAACTACCTTTCCTTGAGACTCTGGATCTCCTAGACTTGTCTTGGTTAACCAATGATCCTATTTTTCATTCACCGGTTTGGCCAGTTATTCTAGCTAAACTTCCTTCTGATATTCTGAAATTTGACAAAAAATCTTGAGAAGATCCAAATAACCATGTGATGACTTTCCATTTGTGGTATACGTCAAACTCCCTCATGGATGATTCTATATGTTTTCATCTTTTCTAGCGAACACTTACGGGCTCTGCAGCAAAGTGTTATATTGAACTACCACATGCTTATTTTCATGATTTCAACTCCCTTGCCATGTATTTCCTCACGCACTTTCAACTACCTATTTGCTATGAGACAGGTACTAAACTCTTGACCTCCCTTCGTCAAACTAATTCTATGCATATCTCTGACCATATTCGTGAGTGGAGATGACGATAAAGGATGATCAAAGCAATCATTCCTAACATATTATTGGCGGAGTGGCTTACTAAATCCCTTTTACCCCAGATCACTCGTGATGTCTCTATGGGTGGCACAGTCACCGAGGAAGAAACCATTGCTCAAGCTCAATCCTTAGATTTGGTTTATTCACAATCTGGTACTTTGTATGAGTTTCTTTTGAATGCTTCTCGAGCTAATACGGATCCATCAAAGTTGTCATCCTCATCTCATGAAGATGGTGTTATCAGTTCTGTCAAAAGACAATCTACTTTCCAGTCGACCACACTCTCCTCTATATCCCCCCAAAATCATATCTCTGAGGTGAATGAAGTTCAATCTTCCCCTTCACAACAATCCAGAGGTAAAAAGAAGGAAAAAAATAAATCAAAAAATACTAATAACAATGAACAACAAAAAAATCAATCTCAAACACCCACTAACGAAAAACAACCACAATGGAAACTAAAATTCCCATGTATCATTTGTGGTGACAATCACTACACTCGAGAGTGTCCACATAGCGATGAAGTGGCCAAACTTTTCCAGGGAAATTCACAACCTGCTGTGCTTACTCAACCTTTTCCACAGCAGCAATCCATGGTTGCTCAAACCCCCTCTCCTGAGGGAATTTCTAGCCATCCTCATGATGAGGCCTCGACAAGTGCACATATTTATATGTTTAAAGGGATTAATTTGACCACTCACTCTAGGACATATGACACACCGGTTAAACTTGACAAAGGAAAAGTCACTAACGGTATCGATAAGTTATCAGATCCATTACCGTCCTTCGTTAATCGTCCATCAGTTAATCCTCCATTTGGACCACTTCAAATTGAGAAACCTACATTTGACTCTATCTTATGCCCTCCTAAGAGAACTATTTGTAAATCTACCTTTAATCCTAGTTCACATTCCGCCAAGAACTACAACATTGTTGAAGATTTGGCTCAAGCACCGTGTGCTATGTCTACATTAGAAGTTCTACAGCACTGTCCCAGTCAACGTAAAACGCTCTTAGCTAATATTAGCATTGTTGATCCTGAGTCTTCCAACCATATCATGTTTAACCTAGAAAATTATACATCTTGACTCTCCCACCAACTTGCTTTCCAAATTGATGTTGTTGTTCACAATCAACAAATTCACCGAACCATCTTGGATGAGGGAGCCTCTACTTGTGTCACGTCTTTAGCATGTTGGAAAATTTTAAAATCACTCGCACTTAACAAATCCCCAACGATGTTACGCGCATTTGATGGGAGAGGTTTTCATCCCCATGGGATTTTACAGTCCCTGCCCATCCAATTGGGTGGCAAAACCATCACTATTGATGTCGAGGTGATTGATGCTCCCCTCAATTACAAATTATTACTTGGAATAAGTTAGTTTTATGCTATGATTGTCGTTGCCTCATCGGTGTTTTCTTGTGTACAATTTCCTCATCAAGGCAAAATTGTCACTGTTGATCAGTTAGATTTCTGCACAACCGATGCTCATGCTCCCTCTACCAACAACATTCCTCTCTTGGGAGATCACAAGATCATATATGAAAGAGTTGGTGTTGGATTATTGAAATATTATAGCCTTATGGGTACCTTCCCTACACCACTTTCACCGACTACACATCATATTTCCATCATCAATATGATTTTGACGACGGCTTATCAATCTTTGGAATCATCTGACCCTTGGATTGTACCTAGTCCCTTGGAATTTGATCCACTAGGTGACACCATTCCACTTAGTCCAGCCAAAACATCATATGTTGCTATCCAATCCACTTCTCCCTCTTCCGATGACCAACATCTATTGACACCCGACAATTACTCGATGCCATCATGGTTAAATCCCTTATCGTCTGCAATCGACTACATTTCCCAAATTTTTCCTTCTGATGAATCTATTCTGGAAACGCTTAGTGTTGATGAGCTACCTTGGGATGATAACCATCATCGATCCTCTTTTATTCCTCCTCGTGAAGAAATTTGGGCAGATATACCCTCTATCTTCCCTCCTGACGTTGATCTTCCATCGTCTCCCATTCCTTCAACTTTCGACGATTTGGATCTCGTAGTTGATATGGTGATCTTTTCAATAGGGATGTTGGAGCCTGATCTCCTTACCCCTGTCACGACCCTGAACATGTGTTCCTTCCAGAGTGGTTTTCTTCCATCCAGTGAAGATCCCTTGGAAGCCATGACCGATTTTTGTCCCTTGACATGGTGTCCTTCTAGAGCATTATTCTCTTGGAAGCCTTGATCAAGAAGAGTCCACAAGAACAATTTCTTTTCTATGTGGAAAGATCATTAAAAAATGAAATAGAGGCCTTGAACATAGTTTTCCTCTCTGTAGAAATATCGTTAAAAAAGGAAACAAAAATCTGGGGATTGAACCCAGAGGCCTGAGCATAGTTATTTTCCTGTGTCAAGCTCATTAAAAAATGAAATAGTCACCTCTTTTAAACCTTCATTTCATCCACCCTTTTTTCTCCATCCAGTAGAGAAATTGGTGACAACCTCAAAGTCGGTGAATGAATTGAAGTTTGAGGGGCATGTCTCCATCCTTTGATGATCATCCTGGACTTACGCCACTAGATTTCAAGCTGGGGGCGAACCAAGCTTAGTCTTTGTTCTTTCTCGTGCTCATAAAAAACATGAGAATGTAACTGAGTATACTTTTATCACTTTTTCAGACTCGCATGGTTAAACAAAAAAGAAACCCCCTGGAGTCATCTTTAATCTCTTTTTAGACTCTCTAAACATGAAAATATTGTCGAGTGATCTTGCTTCCTTTCCCACTCATTAAAAGGTTTGAAAGGCCATCTTTCGAGTGATAATTTATCTCTTTTTTGGCCTAGAAAGACTAGCATTACGAAAAATAACCACTTTGGAGTCATCTTTAAGTTGTTTTCAGACTCTCTAAATATGAAAAACCACCAAGTTTACCTTCTCTGGACTCATTAAACAATACATTGAAGGGCCCATACGGGAACAAACCCTTACTTCTTCCAGTTTGCTAAACAAAGGAAGAGGGAATTACTGAAGGTGAGTCATATCGAGCATGTGTTACCCTCCTCGAGCTCATTAAATTAAAAAGAGGTACTCGTCTATCTGGATGGGGGAAAAATTGAAAGAAGCAAGCCAAGCAGTTTTTGAGAACACTACCAATAGCTCTTACGGTCACCCTTGAACACGTCATTTTATTATTGCACACATTTTAATCCGCTGAACCTCTACACCGAGCCAATCCTTTGAGTTTCTTTTACTCCTTTGGGTCACCTAACGAAAGCCACAACATCCACTACATCATCAAGTTTTGGTTCAGGTCAAGTTTCTGCAGTTGTGCCTCAGTGTTCAAGGGAAGTATCTGCCTCGGGAGTCAACCATCACAAATGTCCTATTTCAATACCTATGTCAGTCCATGTTCATTTGATCTACCAATTACATCTCTATGTTAGTTTCGTGTCATTGATGGGAGATACATCAAGTCCCTCCTTCGACGAGTCTATTCCTGTTGACTTCAACACATTATCCAGGAACGAGACTTAGAAACCAGTTAGTACTTTAGGACCTGCATGCCTCAATGGTAGGCCTACTCACGTCTGAAAGTAGGTTTACATCATTGACCTCTGATCAGATGATTCCACGGATGTTCGACTTCAGATCATCCATTCACATTCGTTGGAATGTACTAAACTACCTTGGGAATCATTAACATCAATGGTGATCTCCCTCGCACTTGTTAATGGTTTACCTCATTCACCGGTAATCAAGTGGTTTCTACCATATTCAACATCAGGACATCTATATTTCACATGGTTATATTTGTACTACATCGAGATCGTTAAGAAGACCCTGGGTTGATTTTTCACTCTTATGTATACTTTGCCCAGGTTGCGAAGGAGTTCTTTTAAACTATGACACATATATGGTTACATAGATCCACTTTGTATTGGTCGTGGCTATGTCTTATCATTTCGTAGATCCACTGTGTATTCTTCATGGCTATGATCAGTTCAAGTCATGGGAGTATAGATCCACATTGCATATTCAGTGGCTATACCATTTTGTCAATATAATTATGGATCTGCAATGTATTTTATGGCGGCCATACCTAAAAAGTCTTTATCACTCAAGCATAGGTATGCCCGTCTTGGGTTTGAAACACGTCATAATATTTTTTTGATGGTTGTGTGCATATTTTTTCAGCCTCTCTGCATCCATACTTTTACTCGAAAAAGTCTACAAAGTACTTCAGTCATCATCATCTTCTAACTTCGTACTTTGGGGGGAAATCTCTTACACCTCAAAATTACTCACTTCAATAGTGTCGCAAGTGTCATCATTACAAGTGTTGTAAGTGTCGCATCTTGTCTGCAAGTGTCGCATCTTGACCACAAGTGTCGCAAGTTTCACAAACATCATACTTACATCTTTCCTTTGTCATGCCTCTAACGACATCATAAGGACACTTAAGACACCTCAAAAACTAGTTTTGTAAAAGAGAAATCAGTTGACAGGTAGTACAAGCCTTTTGCCACTGAAAGAACCACTAAAAAATGGATTTTGGAGAGGAGCGCTCCCCTACCCACTATCAGGGAGTGCTAGCACTCCCTGGGCCTCTTTGGGGGAGCGTTTGAGCGCTCTGTGCACCCTTTTGGGGGAGCGCTACACTTTTCTAAGTGAGTTTTGGGTTTGTTGAGACAAATCAGGGAAGAATCCCTCAATTTCTGAAGGTGGTTGGATTCGAATAGAAGGTCAAGGCATGATCTTAGGGAATATCCTCAAATGAAGGAGAAGAATCCTCAACTTATCCCAAAGATATCTCAAGTGGTTGGGCCTCTCCAAGGTTATATAAGGATACCTTCTCATGGTGAAAGGAGGAGAAGAGACTAGAAATTGATACCAAACTTATGATCCTATAAGTGGTAAGAACATAAGAGATTGGAGATATGAAACTTATGATCTCATAAGTGGGATGTCATTGAAGAAATCAGTGTAGGTTACTTGAGCAAAGGGGTTGGACAAGGAGACCTGGAAGAATCTCCTGCACCTTCATCAAAGGATTGTAAGTACTTTTACTTGTTCTTATCAATATATCAATCCTTGGCCCATTTCTTTCAAACTTATGTTTGTTCCAAATGAGTTTGTCTTCAGTAGATAGATCTATATTTGAGCTAATCTCAATAGAATAGGAAGTCCATTGTATCTTTGTTTGTTCTGCAGGACCTATCAAGGAGCTCAGGATCAAGGCTCAGCTTGGACTTTGCGAGGACAAACGTCGTTAACAAGGTACACACCTTTCTTCTTCCTCTTTGTATGTTATCTTAATTAGATCTGAAAGGATGCCAGTGTCCATGTTAAGCTCTTTTCTGTCTTGGCCTTAGGATTCTAGAGACCAGGAGGTAATCCGCTTGTCCACAGGAGGATTCACCTATAAAACCTTCTACGCTGACTTTTTCCTTCTCTTAATCACTGATAATTCCAAAAAACGTGTCGGAAATTAAGATTTGTTTGATGATTTCATGAAATAACTACATGAAAAAATTGCACCATTTTTCCAAAATCATTTCCTCAGATTTCTTGGATGATTTTGACATCCCAACTCTAGTGTGCACACCCATGCATCCCTATCTTTGTGCACATCACACTATATACCACACACCAATGGTTTTCCACAAAACATAAACTATGCATTGCACGGTACCAATTTCTTAATGTACACATCTACTCATGTTAGACTCTGGCCCATACAAGTCTAGTTTTGAACCAATCGCTCTGATACCAATTTGCAAGATCCCCAACCACCTAGGATAGGCCATACTAGTTCATAAAACACTTTGAAAAAGTTTTGATACTAACGTGCCCAATCATCCCAGGTTGGGCCATGTCACACAACCTCAACTTCATGAGCACTAAGTCAACTAAGTTCCTTCACTTGTCCAACGATGCACACCAATTTGTCACATAATCAAAATTACAAAAACAAATTCTCTGACACCAATTTTCATGGACTTGTAGTCCACCCATATTATTTTTTTGCATCTTGAGTTCACCCAAGTTGTTCCTGCACCTATGGTCATGTGGAATTTCCTTGCCTTTACTCTAGTGGCTTGACCAACTTGCCCCTAATACAACCAGATTGCTCCTCTTCACCAAAGGTTTTCCTATAAATTCACCTTAGGCCACACCAAGTTAGAGGACAACCAATTCTAACACACTTAGTTTATCCAAAAATCAATACTTAGACATGCATCCAAATGCAACCTTAAATCATCTCAACAATACAACACTTAGCCAATTTCACAACTTAGCCAATTAACAGTATGCAAGGAATGACATTTAATACACATAAAACATCCATAGTTTTCAATATATATGAATGGGAGGTACCAAAGATAGGTTCCTAACACCTTATGCACATGTGTGTGTGTGTGTGTGTGTGTGTGTGTGTGTGTGTGTGTGTGAATTTTTACATTATATAATGGGGGACCTTATCCAACTACCCACACCTTAATTATAGGTGTACAAATAAACTAAAGAAAACTACCTTTTGCCAAGGCTTCCCAACAATGTTTTACAAAACAACACCTAAATAAACCACATGCCTTCCTTCTGTAGGTCTTGTTTCCATCTCCTTGTCACTTAGCCAATGCAAGTCTTTTGTTATGCCCAATCCATGCAACTACAACTTAAGATCCAATCCATTTCAATTCATCCAAACGAAACTCTATCCACTTGTCTCATAGGCTCAAGTGTGTCCAAGTGTGGCTAAGGTTTTTGAAATTTCCATTCATAATGGATGTGTTGTTTTGGGAGTATGCCCAATGAATGTGACCCATGATTGTGATCCATGGTAACTTGTTCCCAAGGCACATTGATTGCCCATTGCAACACCTAAGTGTGGACTCCCTAACTCTATCAATTTGTATAATTCTAGGCACTCAATCATCAAGCCTTCTGATTACTTTTTCGTCTGTCATTCCAAGTACATGACTGTGAACAAGGTTTTCTGCAACAAAATCCTTTGCATATACCTTGTACTATCCAAATTTTCATTGCATTTGACTTGTCACTATTTGTGGTGCACCCTATCTATTGGTAGGTGTGCCTAAATTTGTCTGCAATCTAGCTTGCCAATGGGCCAAGGCATCAACAATTTTAAGTATGCCTTGCCAATGGGCCAAGGCATTCATCCTACATGCACCTTTCCAATGGGCCAAGGCACCCATCCAATGTGCACCTCGCTAATAGGCCAAGGCAACTGACTGTCAAAGATGCACCTTGCCAATGGGACAAGGTGACTACTTGAGGTGTTCCTTTCCAATCCATCTCAATTCATCTAAAGGTAACTCCATCCACTCATCTTAGTTTGCACAATCAACCCAAATGCGCCTAACTTGTCCGAGTCCGCACAACTGTGTTTGATCCACCTAAGTTAGTTCGGTTACATCCAAGTGTTCCTGAGTGTGCCTAAGGAATTTGAAACAACCATGCCTAATAGATGCATGCCCAAGGGAGTATGCCCAATGAGTGCCACCCATGATTGTGATCTGCGGTGACTTGTTCTTAAAGGCACATCAATTCCCTGTTTCAACCCCCAAGTGTGGACTACCTAACTCCATCAATTTGTATAATTCTAGGAAAACAATCATCAATGCATATTCTTATTTATTCTTCCATCATGACAACTTCATGATTGTAGACAAGGTTTTCCACAACAACCTCCTTTGCATATAGCTAGTCATGTCCAACTTCTTTGATGCATCTAATTTTCCACTATATGCGGTGTGCCCTGTTTGTTGGTAGCACTACCCAATTTCCTCTGCAGTCCACCTTGCCAATTGACCAAGCCAATAAAAACATGAAGTACACCTTGTCAAAGGGACAAGGAAGACATCCAATGTGTTCCTTTCCAATGGATGAAGGAAATCGATTGTCCAATGTGGGAATTTCTAATCGGCCAATGTGTCTATCTAAGGTGCACCTTTTCAATGAGCCAAGGCATTCCAACCAATTCGTCTAAGTTCTCATCCATCCAATATGTCCATCCATGCTAGTGAAAAAAAGGTGCCTAACACCACTCTAGACAAGGGTCTTACACTCTCTCATACGACATTTCTATTTATGTTGGTTAGTCCTAATCAAAGTGAATCAATTCAACTGATCCATGAATTTTGTTATTAGAAAATCATATATATATATATATATATATATATATATATATATATATATATATATATATATATATATATATATATATATATTATTAAAATGACATTAATGATGATTGACATATATTGTACCTAATTTCAAACTCTAACTGATTTAAAACCAGCCTAGATCCATCTTAACTCTGGATCTATCAAGCTCCTAGAAGGATCAAATCTCTTAAAGTGAAAATCTTTTTTAGAGTGCAAAACTTGAGAAAAGGTTAAAGGTTTGCACCTAAAGAGATTTGATCCCTCTCTACCAGAGTTGAGATGAATCTAGACTGGTTCATAAAATATTTATTAATTAATATATACATATATATATAGAAATATATAAATTTAATTTAATTTTAACTATCTGTCAAACCAGCTTAGATCCATCTTAACTTGGGATCTATCAAGGAACGAGAGGGATCAAATCTCTCGACGTGCAAACATTTTTTAAAGTGAAAAACTTGAGGAAAGGTTAAAGGTTTACACCTAAATATATTTGATCCCTCTCGGCCACGAATTAAAATGAATCTAATTTTTATTTTTTTTAATATTTTTATTATTAATTTTTTTAATTATTATTTTAATTTTTTATTACTATTTTAATGCATTATGTTACATGAACATATTCTCCATACTATGTTGTAGAATAATATATAACTTATATATGACTTAGTTTAATATATATATA
>ML784450.1:808374-835166 GCA_009831015.1 Picea engelmannii
CCTTTTCTTAAAGGATTTAAATAGTAAATTAAATCTCCTAACTTATAAGGACAACATTGAAGAACTCTATCATAATTTTACAACTACTCTTTCCACTTCTATTAACAAGTTCTCTTTCGAGGTGCCATGTAAAAAGAATAATAGAACGACCAACCCTTGTATGATAAAGAATGTAAAATTGCTAGGAAAGCCATTAGGGATGCTTCGAATGAGTTCTTGAAATTCGATAAGATCAATACGTACAAATCCCTAATTAAAAGAAAAGAATGTACTATATCAATCAAAGGCAAGAGGAACTTTCACAACTATATAAGCTAGATCATAAGAAGTTCTAGAGCCAAATTCTAAACCGCAATACTAAAGAAAATAATACGATTCCCTTAAGGGACTGGAATTCCTATCTTAAAAGTATTTACGAGTTCCCTACTGCCATGGACACCATTCCTATTGTCCCTACAAAGGATGAAGTTTTTTCTTTAGATGACATAGAGTTCAAGGTTAAGAGACTTGCAAATGGGAAAGCTAAGGACATTGAAGGCTACCAAACTAAAATTTTTAAAATTGGAGGGCCTATCCTTATCCCTCACATATACAAGCTCTTCAATTTAGAAATCAAGCAGGGCTTCCCTAAACCATGGACGCAAAGTCTCAATGTTCCTATTTTTAAAAATGGGGATAGAAACATTTCCTCTGATTATAGGACCATTATGATTAGCCTAATTTTAGCCAAGCTTTATGGAATTATTTTGGAAAATAATATTATCTTTTGGCTAGAAAGTTATGGTAAAAGAGGTAAAGGCCAGGTCAGGTTTAAGACATATCATTCAATTGTGGGCCATCTTGTTAACTTTAGGATCATTGCGGAGGAGTTCTACAATACTAAAATCAATATTTTTTGTTGTTTTGTTGACTTTAGAAAATCTTTTGACATGGTTCCTACGAAAAACCTTTGGAATAGGTTGGAAGAGATAAAAGTTTCTCTCGAGTTGAGGGTTGTTGTATTAAGGATGTATGAGAACATTATTTCTAAGTTTAAAAACATTGAGGGCTGGTCAAAAGAGATTAACTGCAATATTGGAGTCAAACACGGTTGTCCCTTGTCCCCTACCCTTTTTCGCATATACATTGACAAGTTAGAAGATTGCTTGGAAAAAGCAGGTTGTATTGGCCTTACTCTCACTGGTATAGTCATTATTATCCCCGATTTCTAGGGATAACTAGGAGATGATGTCTTGAGGCCCACAGGTCCTAGACATGGAGTACCGAGAGCAGGATTGACCTGAGCATGGCCCTGGAGGGTCCATCCTTCTCTTCTTTCATCAAATTTGTCTTGTCAGCAGCAGCAACATCCATCACCATCGGCTTGGTCTTGTATCGGATAAGGCTCTTGCTCCATGAGGTAATTGGTCCAGGTATCATGGTTTGTGTCACTTTTGATCATTATAACCTTTAGATATATGCATCTTACTCCTTTTGCTTCTAACAATTGCTTGGATCTTACATTGACCCACTTAACCATTGTTGAAGGGATTTGTAGGGTGTCCTAGCAAGCCTATACCCATAGGTTTTGGTTTTCCACTTGGGGGTTTTTTGAAGAGACATCATTCGCTCCCATCATATCATCACTTTTTTCATCTTATCTCCTACTCATTTGTCCCATTCGCCTAATCCGAGCATTAGAATGATCTGTTTGTAGGGTTTCACCTTATCTCGTGGGAAGAAGGGGCTAAAGGCCTAGAAGGTAAAAGAAGCTGGTAAAAGATAAAATCCATAAAAATGAAACCTTGAGATGCCTCGCCCAGGGATCCTCGAGAAGGCAATAAAAAGCCTCTCAGCAAGAAACAAGAGGGACACGAAGAAAAATAACAAAACAAGACCTAGCCAAGAGGATAGGGGGTCTCATCATGAGCCAGCCTATTATGTTCATGGGTACCTAACAGCATGACATTGCCACTATCTAGTTACCATGCCAGGGAAATGACCTTTGGTTGCATGTCCAAGGGAAATGGGGTCTCATCACGAGCCAACCTTATCATCTATGTGAAAGTGATTGTGATTAACACTGTCAGCTCTGGTCACCACGCCAAGGAAGTGTCCTCTAGTTAGTCCTTGAAATAAAAAAAGGGAAAAACAAATAAAGGCAAGAAAGGGCTTGGAAAAAATTGCATCCATGATGGGTACAACTCGCCTTCTACAAAGGCACCCACAGGTAATATCATGCATCCCTGTCCTTCACTCTACCCATATGTCTAGATATCCCTTATCCACATCACCTCATTCTACATGGCTTGGATGATACCCCTTGGAGACTTTCCTTTCCTTATGGATACTAGCCCAATAGGATGTCTTGTCTTTTTCTTCAGCCTTGTATTGTAGGTCTTTGTAATATTTTTGAGCTATTGGATGATATATCAGGGTTTTTATGCATATGTCTGATAATATTAATGATGAGATGTGATTAACATTGCTATGATCCCTGTGACTAATGAGCCCATGGAGGGCGAAGTTTTTGATGTGCAGGACCATGCTCGACGGACAGGTACCACATGGAACGGTACACATGGGGAGATGATTAGTTTGGACCTCCATGGGGCTGAAGAGCCCATCAGATGGTTGTTGAGACCCCATCAGGGGCAGAGACAGGACAGTTCTTGATTGAGCTTTTGCACCTGAGAAGAAGAAGGACATTCCATTAGGGACACTTTGGTTGAGTCCAACCTAGGGGGGTTGATCCACTTCCAGTGGAACGTTTCCCTTTGATGGCCCAGGACGTCACCTAGGAGACATTGACGTCACCTTGAGCATGTGGTAGTTTGACATGGCAGCTAGCACGTGTGGCATGATTAGGAGGCCCAAAGAGGGCCAACGTTTTGTCATTTTGTCCTCCATTTTCCCTAAAAGGGGCTAATGTCTCCTTCGGTAGGGCTTGATGTCTTTCTTATGCTCAGTTAGGGCTTTGATTTGACAATTTAATGCAAAAACAATATAATTTTGGTTTGTATCCTTGTCGACTATTTTTAATGACCTAAATTTAATTAAAGGTCATGATACAGTATATATTGAGGAGTTTTTCCCTCATTTTGACATAACTCATCACTCACTCTCTTGTGAGGTCTGATTTTTGCGCCCTTGTTGGGTATTTGGTCTTTTAAGTGAGGTGCACTTATTGATGGAAGAATTTTCTTGGCATATTTGGCATTTCTCTTGAAGGAAGGTTTACAACTAGGGTTTGCAATGCTATTTCTTCATGATATGTAAGTGTTTTTTCTGCAAAACTTCTTAATTGAATGGTTTTAGGCTTATATTCTTGCATTTGTTTATAAACTTTGTTGATTTAAAACCCTAGGTGACAAGCACACAATTAGGTCCTTGTTTCATGTCCCCTAAAAGAGAAATATTCAGCCATTGAAGATAGAAGGAAGAGCCTAGCCATTTCTACACTCTTTTTTACTTCTTCCCCTGTGCTAGCCATGCCTTTTAAGAGCTAGGGAGGAGACATCCCAGGCCTAGGATATCTACACCTAGGGCCGTCCTACTTCTAGGGTTTGGTGATAGGCCCTTGCCATTGCAACACTCTCCCTCACCTCACTCTCTTGTCTTGACTCATATCCTATGCTAGCCATTTTGCCAAGTTTAACCTAAGGAGGAAGGAAAGAGCACGAGGCCTTGCTTAAGCAACACTGGAGTGAGCCTCTTTCGCCTAGGGTTTTGATTCTAGGGCCCTGCCATTGCAGCACCTTAGAACCCTTCCCTCTCGTCCTTAGCCTTTTATCCCTTCAACTTTCCGCCCTTCTATAAATTGACTCCATCTACCCTTAGGCACTGATCTCAGCACGCCAACATTGAAGTGAAAGTGATTGAAACAACTCTCAAAACTCTTAAATTTGAAACCCTAACTAACAAACTAACCCTAATTAGGCTGACGTCACTCTTGGATATTCCATCTTGATGCAACATTTGTCTTTGATAAGCAATTAGATGATGGTTGGAAAGCATTTATTGAGTAAGGGATTGATTAAATACATTGTTGGCTACATCATCTCAATATTTATTGATGAATTGATATTATTTCATTGCTATATTATTTGACATTGATCTCATTGATATCTATTGTTTTAATTGCTTATATATTGATATCAGATAGTTACATGAAGTACTAACCCGTTGAACTATAGCCTGCATATATTGTTTTGCTATTGTCTTGTTTTGGGCAGGTGTTCTCATTTGGGGCTACACTTCATTATTGGATGATTAGCCAGACTATCTGATCTTGGTGGTAACCTTTGGGGAGGAAATTTTAATTTGACCTTTATACTTTGGCCTCTTCAAAACCCTAGGTTACCAGGGATGTCTCCCTTGGGATAACCTTCCTGAATAGAAAGAACCTCCCCATTGTGGTGACATTGGGTGGGGTAGGTTCTTGTTACGCCAGTTTGGCCTCTCTCTTCTAACCATTTGACCTAGCTACAAACTATGCCTTCCTTTAAGAATCATGTCTACCTCTCAGACTGCTACAATGAACCTAGCCAACAATCAAAGACAATGGTCGTCTACCCTTTTCAAACCATTAGACATGTAAGCCATACTAGGCTACCCTAGGCAAATGCCTCCCAAGTATGAGAAGTGGTTGCCTAAATTCACCGGAACTGATGCCATCAGTGCCGAAGAGCATATGAGAAACTTTTTGGCTTTCTTTAAGCTTCACCCCATCAGTGATGATGATGAATATTTGGTCATGAATTTTTTCTCCGCTACTCTCTATGATGCCTCAAGGCGTTGGTACCTCAGCCTTCCTGACGGAAGCATCAAAACCATGGATAGACTTGAAGAGGCCTTTCTCAAAAGATGGAGTATCAAATAACACCCTAATATTCTCCTCACTCAACTAAATAGCCTTGCTAAGTATGAAAATGAGTCCATTCGGGAGTTTCACACCAGATTTGAAACATTGCTACAAAGAATTCCCGCAAGCCATCACCCGAAAGATGAATACCTAGTCCATATTTACACCAGATCTTTCAATGGCCAACTAGGGTACCTTCTTAGAGACAAAAACCCCCAGTCCATTCAATAATCCCAAGAGCTCGCCACCAAGATAGAAGGGATCCTTCTTTCATCTAAAATTGAGCCTTTTGCTAACCCGAGGGGGAGAATAGACACCAAGCAGAAAATAGTACACAACGCTGAGCCTACTTTAGATCTATGTGACAGTATCATCAAGTTGCAAGCCTCCATGGATGGCATCATAAAGAATCAAGAGGAAATGATGAGAAGGATTGTCAGACTTGAAAATTCTCAGATCTAAGCACCCAGGGCCCCGTATAAAGGACATTTCCAGAAGGGGAACCAATTTTACAAGCCAAAGATTGAAAACGAAGTTCGAAATAGCTTGGCCCCTACAAACATTGTCGATGAAAATCCTTGGTGCCTGGAGTGTAGTGAAGCGCATTGGGAGCATGAATTTCCTTATAACGTTGGCCATCAACAAGTCAACAACATGGATTAGTTCATGGGTTTCCCTCAGATAAATATCACAGATATAGAACATTAAGAATCCGTAAGGGAAGCAGCCAGAGCAGTAAGGATGGCGGTAATAAACAACCTGGATCAGGAATCACAAGAAAAGATAAAGAAACAAGAAGTTAAAGTATATAGAAGGAAGAACTCGAAACAACCTATTGTTGATCAGGCAAAACCCCCACCCTTGGAGATACTTTTTCCCAAGACTTCCAAGGTTGGTAAGGTTGACCTAAATTTTGACTTCGAAGGGGAATTATCAAAGATGCATGTGAATGTTCCCCTCAGAGAAGCAATCAAGATCACATCCATCATGGTACGATTTGACACTTTCTTTACTTGATCAGATGAACCTATGGATCCCCCTATTATGTTGCAAGTTGATCATTTCAGGGTCCAATATGGTGAGAACCCTCCTTTCTTCATGAATTTAACAATGAACAACAAAAATATCAACAATTGCATGCGAGATACAGGTGTTGGTGCCAACATGATGTCTCTTAAAATCATTCAACAAGTGGGTTTGAAGGTCACTAGGCCTTACAGGAATGTGTGTGGTTTCGAATCTAAAGAAATACCCACACATGGGGTGGTTGAAAATGTTGAAGTATGCCTGAAGGAGTATCCATAAAAGATAGTCCACATCGACATTGTAGTGGTTGATGTCCCAGACGTGTGGGGAATGTTATTATCTAGGAAGTTTGGCACAATGATAGGTGGTTCCCTTGAGATGGACCTCACCTTTTTGCAATTACCTTTGAAAGATGGAATGGTTGGATGTCTACTTAATGTGCCAATAACTGGGGACCATGTGCAGGATATTGTCCATCCCGTAAATAATGACAAAACACAGAATGATATGATACAAACTCTTCAAAAATATTCTCCAGAAGACATGCCCTTTGCAACGGAAGAAGACTTTGATCAGATCGAATGGCCCAAGAAAGAAGAATACCAACAACTCCTAGATGAATTCAAGAACAAAGAAGTTGGGACGGTGAAGATATTAAAGAAAAATGAAGATGACATACAAATCCACCTGTCCCAACAAGAAGTCTTTACAGCAGAAGCCCACCCACCTCCCTCAGTACAATACACCAGGGTTGTCTAGGGAAAAACCAAATACAAAGTTAGAAAGTATAAGGAGGGAGATATGGTATGGTTGTTGAATACTCAAAAAGGAGATCCAATTAATGTAAAAGGAAGCACACAGTCGTGACTTAGACCCTTCAAAGTTGGAATGGAATCAATTGATAATTCATACTACTTGTCCACTTTGGAAGGAAGAAGGCGCCCATTACCTATCAGCGGACACCTCCTTAAACCCCACCAAGGTGGGGGGACCTAACTTCACAGGTAAGTTAAGGTAAGTAGGCATTCTTCATGTATTATACCATTTGCATTTCATGTTAGTTTGTTTCCACACTTGCATATTGATTGTTTTATTTCAGTTATATATATATATATATATATATAAATGTCTCTATATGCGGGGTGGAAATACCACCCCATCGTTGTTACTGATGACCCTATTGAGTTGAGCAAGTCTGAAGGTTATTCCAAATATGTTGAGGTTCTCATGCGCTCTATGGTGAGCACATGTCCCCGAGTTGAAGCCAGATGTTATCCCCGATTTCTAGGGATAACTAGGAGATCATGTTTCGAGGCCCACAGGTCCTAGACATGGAGTACCGAGAGAAGGATTGACCTGAGCAGGGCCCTGGAGGGCCCATCCTTCTCTTCTTTCATTAGATTCGTCTTGTCAGCAGTAGCAACATCCATCAACATCGGCTTGGTCTTGTATCGGAGAAGGCTCTTGCTCCATGAAGTAATTGGTCCAGGTATCATGGTATGTGTCACTTTTGATCATTATAACATTTAGATATATGCATCTTACTCCTTTTACTTCTAACAACTGCTTGGATCTTACATTGACCCACTTGAACATTTTTGAAGGGATTTGCAGGGTGTCCTAGCAAGCCTGTACCCATAGGTTTTGGTTTGCCACCGGGGGGATTTCTGAAGAGCCATCATCCACTCCCATCATATCATCACTTTTTTCATATTATCTCCCGCTCATGTGTCCCATTCCCCTAGTCCGGGCATTAGGATGATCTGTTTGTAGGGTTGCACCTTATCTCATTGGAAGAAGGGGATAAAATCCCAGAAGGTAAAAGCAACTGGTAAAAGATAAAATACATAAAAATGAAACCTCGAGATGTCTCACCCAGGGATCCTCGAGAAGGAAATAAAAAGCCTCTTAGTAAGAAATAAGAGGGACCCGAAGAAAAATAACAAAACAATACCTAGCCAAGAGGATAGGGGGTCTCATCACGAGAAAACCTATTATGTTCATGGGTACCTAACAGCATGACATTGCCACTATCTGGTTACCACACCAGGGAAATCACCTTTGGTTGCATGGCCAAGGGAAAGGGGGTCTCATCACGAGCCAACCTTATCATCTCTATGAAAGTGCTTGTGGGTAGCACTATTAGCTCTGGTCACCATGCCAAGGAAGTATCCTCTAGTTAGTCCTTGAAATAAAAAAAGGGAAAAACAAATAAAGGCAAGAAAGGGCTTGGAAAAAATTGCATCCATGATGGGTACAACTCGCCTTCTACAAAGGGACCCAGAGGAAATATCATGCATCCCTATCCTTCACTCTACCCGTATGTCTGGACATCCCTTATCCACATCACCTCATTCTACATGGCTTGGATGATACCCCTTGTAGACTTTCCTTTCCTTATGGATACTAGCCCAATAGGATGTCTTGTCTTAAAAACGAACATAAGCATTTAGAGATGCAACTAAATCCATTGTTGGCTCACATAAGCATTTAGAGATGCGACTGAATCCATTGTCTTAAAAATGGAATCTCTCACATCAAATTGATCTCTCGAGTCTTGTGCAACGCCATTGAACCTCCGTTATATTCAGTGGATTCTTGAATGACAAATGTGAATGCCATCGTAGCAGTGGTAAGGCATGGTGAGATGGACGAGATGAAGGAAGGGTTGAAGCTTTGGTACAGGTGATAAAGATTTGGTGACTTGTGAAATCTTATTATGAATTTTCAAATTTCACTTAGAAGTCATAGATATTCCCACCATACAAACTGAAGTCATAGATATTCCCACCATACAAACTAAATCATGAGAGCCATTGAAGTGATTTTGCTAATTTACAAACTTTATGCTTGTGTTTTTTTTCTCTTTTGATCTTCCAATTATTTTTTAACTCTTCAAATTCTAAATATAATTTTTCATATTCCACCTTATAATGTTTCATATTATAATAACCTCAATTATAAATGAGAGAGTAAGAGGGGAACAATTTCCATGATGCATGTGGCATGTAAAACATTAGGACTCATTCCAGTACTACTTTAGCTCGAGCACGCTTAACTGCAGAGTTCTAATGGGATCCAATTCATTAACGCTATGCTGTAGGAATGTACATAAGATCATTACATGATGTTTGCAATTAACAAATGAAAATGGTATTACATTGAATTCCCCATCAAAAGGGTCGATATCATGGTTTATCAAAACCATAGGTTCAAAACGTTGATTAAGTGGAAAAGATGGTTCGCCACAAAGATCCACCTTGATCATTCCTCCCCCCTTAGGAAGCAATGGTCCCCATCGCATCAAGTTCCCTCGGGAGATGGGGAAACTTCTACTGAATATGAACCTTGGTGAGTTGATTTCCTTGTTGAAGTAGAGGTCTTGCTTGTACTTTTCTTGTAGAAGGATGTTATGAACTTGTTGGAGGTGTTGGATCCGTTCAACATATCTGGCTGCACAATCTTTCTTGTTTTGAGTGTGAGAGGACTTTGTCGGTGAAGATTCGACAAGAAGAGTTATATCAGTGGGGGCTAATGGTTGGAACCCAAAGCATACCTGAAATGGGCCATGGCCAATACTATTATGTTGAACATGTCGAAGACTCTCATTCTCTTCATGCTCCTCTACAATGTCACCGACCTGCTTATGATGGATAATAAGGTCCTAGGCCAAGGTTGTAGCATTTGTAGTGACCTCTTGTTCATCTGAATGGATCATGAAGAGGGAATTTTTTTTGGTCTGAGAGATTACTTTGTGGAATTGTTTTTCCAAGATCAACGAAGTGGCAGTAGTCGAAGCTACCTCTAGTACCCTATAGACTTGACCTTTGAGAGTAACAATGACATTGCGGGGTTGAGACTCCTATATTGCATGTTGTTTCCACATATATGATTGTCCTAAAAGAACATCAAGGAATTCAAGTGGGGAAATATCACACACTACCTCATCCTTGAAGGGATTTATTCCATAAGACAAGAAACATAGATGTCTCGTCCCTAGCTCAACCATTCGATGGTGTATGGTTGGGGGTGTGGCATCATTGGCAAATTCAATCTCTTGACATCCTCGACTGAGATTAGGTTATTCTGACTCCCACTGTCAACAATGAAATGTAGTGGAGTCCTCTTTACCCACATCTGGGAGTGGAAGAGGTGCTCCCCCTCCTCGAGCTCCTCTGGTTCTTTTGGTTGTATTGTTGTGGCCACAATGGTAGCAGTGGGTTCTACATCGATGATATGTTTCCCTTTATTGTGCTTTGAATCAGATTTAGGTTCTGATTCTTTTTCTTTGAGCTCAACCACCAATGAATGTTTTGAGCGACATTTTATAACACAAACTGGCAGAATGGAGTAGCTTATCTCTAAAGAGAAATAGATGTTGGCTATGCTTCACTCGCAATAATATTTACATCACACTCCATTGAATTCTTAAAGGGCCTCCTTCACCTCAATTATATATGAGAGAGTGAAAGGAGAACAATTCCCATGATGCATGTGGAATAAATTAATCCAAGTTTATAAAATTCCATAGGCATGTAAAACACTAGAACTTCTTGGGCAATCATCCATCCCAATACTACTCTAGCCCAAGTGCGGTTAACTACAGAGTTGTAATGGGATCCAGTGCATTAACGGTATGTTGTAGGCATGTACATAAGATCATTACATGATGCTTGAAATTAACAAATGAAGATGGTATTACATTCCATTCCCCATCAAAAGGGTGAATATCATGGTTTATCAAAACCATAGGCTCATAAAATTGATTCATTGGAAAAGGTGGTTGGCCACCAAGATCCACTTGGATCATTATGTGTTATGTTACATGAACATCTCCCCCATAATTAGTTGTATAATGTCTCTCGGCGCAATAATATCAATGGATGTGTGTACATGAGACTCTCCTATGGAAAATGTGATTAGCTTGCTCACAAGAATGTAAGATGATCACATTTTTTAACTAGGGGAGTCTAATGCAAGCTTCTTTTAGGGAAAATCCCCTAAACTAGTGGGCTTACTATAGCATACAAATAATTGTACAAAAAATAAAAATCCCAAACAAAACATATCACAAATATATAATAACATAATTCAAGGGAAATAACTAACTATTGAGAGAAAGAGAAGGATTAACTCACTTGGAGTCCTACGGTTGTTGTAGTTCCTGATTGCCGCAATCTCTTTAGTCTTTTCCAATAGTTCCTCTACAACCTGCAAAAACATTAAATATGCAAGTGTATACAGAGAGGTAGTTATACTAATAACTACCCTTTAGTCTCATGAAATATAACGCTAAGATCTAAGCAATTAATGTTTTATAAAGAATAAATGAAAAAAATGCAAGATAAAGATTACAAATTCAAATCTTTTTATAAGGAATGAGTTTCTATATTAATTCAACACTTAAGGTGGTTACATATTTATACATGTCATGTGTGGCACTGCCCTATTGAAAGAGCTCTTGGGTTCCCCCACCCTTGCTCCTATTATACGGGTTAGTTTTGACTCCAAATTCACCACAGGGACATAGAGAATATAAAGAGAGACTGTTGGCAAGATTGGTTGGTGATCGAAAAGGGGATGGAAACAAGGGTTTCCATGTCAAAACCCAGTAGGAAAAGGGTTGTATAAGGGCTTACAGACTTGGCGTGGATAGCCAAAAATATGTTTTATTTATGGTGTGCAAATAATCATTACTTATCATTACCTCTCTCTTTGGACCAAATGCCCCTTTATGCAGTCTCTACATGGTTAAATATTATTGAGTATAGGTAAAAGGAGTTATGAAACTAACCAAACCCGCAAATCATCCTTCAATTAATCATACATATATGTTTTAGGAATTTATTGACATGTATGCAACTATCCCATGGGTATCCTGCATATATGCATGCTATATAACCGATAGGACACTTATATATTCCAAAAGAGTGTTTTTTTTAATGTCTCAAGAAGTTATGGGGAGCATTGGTCTATAAGTAGGATATGGACTAGACCAATAAGGTTTTCAATGCTTCAAAGGTGGAAATTGATGATATAATAGATGTCCCCTAATGTGTGAGGTAAGAAGAGTAACTGATGGCATAAATACATTATAAATATTCAAAGGGCAGTGTGTTAGGGTGAAGGTTGTCAGGATCCAATCTAAGAACAACAACCAAACATATAAACAAGTTGCAATTTTCAATCCTCGAGGTCGGCATACCCATTCTCAGGTGTGATTACAAGCATGGAATCCCATCAAGTACACTACAGATCCATGAAAAATGTATATATAGAAAGCAATGATCATGGCCATGAAAGAGATACACAATGAATCCATGTCAAATAGATATCATAGCCACGAAAAAAATATACAATGGATCTATGTCTCAAAATTAATGAAGCATATCTAGAGGCAATTGAAAGAGGATTTATCCTTCACTAGTACTGATGTGAGGAGTGGTACTATCCAATCACAACTTGGGAAGCAACATAAAGGAGGTGATGCTACTACATTCCCGAGGTCTTCAAATTAACCGTTATGGTATGAGTCTACACTATGCGGATATATGTGTTGAAGTTGAACACGGTGATACACTGTTTTATTACCATTCATTGATGTACATGTTAAAAAATGCGAGACAACCCACCAATAATGAAAATGGGAGTCAAGGTACCTAGTACAATCTAACAAGTGTGAATAGAGGTTTTGATGTCGAACACCTCATAGAATCTATCGATCAAGTAACATTGATGTATTCCCACTGTCAATAGTGAGAAAACCGACAACTAATGACTGCAAGCGTACTAATAAGGACTCCAGATCCTTGTCTCAGAGAAATATGCGTTGAAGTCGATCGGAAGAGATCGAATGGAAGGAGGGAATTAAGGAATCCCCCATAATCCAACACAAGGAGTAGTAGAAAGATAAATATTCGGAAGGACTTGAATGAAATATTGAAAGGAACACCATGAAGTATGTCTCTCGCATGCACCAGATGTAAATAGCACATGAAAATGACCCTCTGAATAGCAACCAATAAGGAATATTGTCGACAAAGGCGAGGAAACCACCAATGGGGACAAATGGAATCCAAGGTACTGCACAAATCCCAATGTGTGAATAATTTTCTTATCGTTGAACACAAGAGAAACCACTCAGTCATCCACCAATGATGGAATGCCATCTCCTAAGAAAAATGTCACCTATCAATGATGTAAATAGGCCCAAGGTGCAACTCTAGGTCAAACTCTCAGAGCAATTTGTCATAGTCAATATCATCTTAACCCATCGGTAGGAAGTGAATGGAGACTATCCATACTGACACGAGTATAGGATAAATATACTCTTGATTCTAATATGTACTTGACATAGGGGAAGGTCGACTTGCAAAGTTGAGGATTCTATGGAATGGCCAACATAGTATAAAACTTCCTATGAACAATAAAATGACACAATATGTGACTTAGGCAGCATGGATTGAAAATGAACATTGACATAAGTCAGTGAGTTAGGAGTCAATGAGAGACTCTCCATAGTTACTGGAAGAATAACTAGTCTGAGGATTAAAAACTCGATGTCCCTGGTTCAATTCCCTAGATCCATACTAACCAAAATTGTTGAGACTAGAATACAAAATTTGTGCTTTGCTCAGAAGTGTCTCAGTTGTTTCCAATAAGGATAAAGAAGACTCATTCCCATTCTCTTTTTTTGTTTTTTGATTTTTTTTTGTCCTTATCATATTGGAATCCTAAGAAAGAATAAAAGAATGCTAAAACACATGGAGGAAATGAGTGTCACGGGAAATAAAACTAGTTCCAAGCACAATGAACATACTTATTCTCAATGTAAGGAAGCATGTAGAAGGTATGGCCACTCAAGGGGAATGTTTCCTCCTAGGGTACAAGTGTCAAATTGCAATGGAAATAATGAAATGCTAGCGACTGATTAGAATGCATCAGGAGATGGCTAAATAACAATAAGATGAAGCTGGCATTAGGTTCAAAATCCAACGCAGTGGAATGCAATGCATTATTACAACTTAACACATAAATATGGAAGTATCATGGGTAAATAGCCAAAATAATATTGAGAATAATATGAGGTTTCAATGCAATGTCATGGAAGGACTAGAAGGACTCTTGAGCCTAAGAAAATCTTTAGCATGGGCACCAGAAGGAAAAGTAGGTGCTAACTAGGATGCCCATGATGGTAGGATCTACCACGAACTAAACTTCACTTATTCCGGTTGGAAAAAAATGAGTTGTGAATAAGTGGGATTGACCCTAAGGAAAATATATAATAGGTCATTGTTAAATGAAAAATATGAGGCTAAATGAACCTCACCCAAATTTCGGTGACGGGAAAATTACCCGAAAGAGTCATTAAAAATGGACTAGCAGATATGAAAAGTAGAATTATAACCATCTTTCCTACAAAATCTCAATTCAAACAGTCATTATGTTCAATAAATATGGTCATTAAGCATTTAAACGACTAAAAATGGTAAAAAGTATATAAAATGGGTTTAAAATTCGATAAAATATGGAAAAAATAACCCAAAAACATTTTTGTTTAACCTTTTAAAAAAAAAGAGGAAAATAGTGGGAAAATATTTTGAACTTCCAAAGTTCACAACCAGAACTACGATTGTTGGAATCCATCACCTTCAGAACTAGGTAAACTAGCTCTCAACCCCCTTCATTTATGTATAGGAGTTTTTTTATTTTCCTTCAGTTATTTTTTGCATTTTTCATTTTAAAAATGGATGGGCTCATACACACCCATTCTTGGTACATGGTGTTGGGTAGGCATTATGGAAATAATATTCATGAAAAATCCTAAGTACAGAATATGTGCGCAGAAGAAGAAGATGTGTGAAAAAGAAGAAGGAAGACTAGGGAGTGCACAATTAAGGTGCATTCATGAGTACAATGCACAATGAGAAGAATAAAGCAAAGGAATAAAGCAGAAGAGTAAAGAAGGGAATAAAGCAAGAGAAGAAAGAGGGTGAAAAGGAAGGATGACAGCTCGACATGTTAAAATTATAAGGACACGCAAAATCTAGAAGAACAATAGTAAGAGTGCAAAAGAAGCATGTAGACAGAGAAGCATCCTAAACAATAAATTCAACTCGAGTTATCGTGCATTGTAATATGGTTTTGGGATGAACCAAGTAGGGTTTTAAGCCCTAGAATTTTTGTATAAATATGTAATGGGTTGGGAGAATAGGGTTTTTGATCGTTGTTGTTCTTCTTCTTGAGTGAGTTGAGGAAGTAACCATTGAGTCTATGCTTGAGTGTTCTGGAGATGTTGCAGAGAGAGAGAGAGAGAGAGAGAGAGAGAGAGAGAGAGAGAGAGGCTTGCACTGTATAATGACTAGGCTAGGAGAAGGAGAAGATAATCATGATGTACATCTTTGTAAATCACAGTGTGCAAGCCTAAGACAGTTTCATAAAGAATAATAAAGACCCTGGTCGTTGTGGACGTACCCCGGAGTTGGGTGAACCATAATAACTACTGTGTTGAATGTATTTTGTGTGATTATTCATGGGTTCTATCTAGATGCATATTAGATTAGATTTTTCTTATGTGTAATCATTGCACAATAATTACGACTCTTACAGTAATGGTTTTATGTTGTAATCTGGAATATAATGGTAATATGAATATGAATTCATTAAGTATCTCACAAAGAACAAAGACAAAATTACATGCACATAACCAATAAGTAAGAATGAATAGAATGGTCACCTCCCATTCCCTCACTACTGTAGAAAATTGGTTCAAGTACTCCCACTAGATACCTCTAGTGATACTTCATCTGCATGTAGGTGATGTCGAAAGGGTCGGTGTCTAAATGGTTTTATTGGTCCAGATAACTTGAACCTAGGGTCTTACAACCATGCATGTGCCAAGATATGGTTTTGTTGTTGGAACCCGGAATTTGCGATTAAGGGAATGTTTTGGAGGCCAACTAAGAAAGAGATATCAGAATGTTTGGAATGGAAGGAACAAGATTTTTCTCAAAAAGAGAAAAGAAACCCTCGGATGAGTGATAAGCAATGGATGAAAAGGTATGTGTACACTGAACTACATGAAATTTTCTTTGGAAAATTCCAATTATTCTAACTGAGTGACTATAAAGATTAGTGGAGAATACTGGAACATACCGAATGATAATGTTGAGGAATTGGACTCTTGAATTGGTAAGACAACTGAGTTATGTAGGTAATACAAATATGCACACAATTGATTACGGGTTGGATAACATACTAGAAGGATACATTATAGAATTTGCAATAAATTGTACCTAATCATATAGTGTTACAGAAAGGGACTTTTTCAAAGGTTCGCGTGGAAGGTTCATGAAATCATTAGGTATGTGGATAATAATTTTGTTGTGTGATAATTGCATGATGACAATGGAATCCGACTGTGAAGAGGCTCACACAAATAGGGGAACCAGGGTATGACAAGAGGATAGTTTGAGGATAGGAGAGAATGAAGGAATAAATGAAGAAGGAAGGGAGGGACTGAGGATGCATAGGACTGAAGAGTGTATACCAGAGGAAGAAGATGGGTTTAGAGTATTTCATGGAGGAAGGAGGTACAAGAGGTGAAAGAATAGGGCTGAGAAAGAAGATTCGCACAGTGAGCCAAAGGGGAGAGAACCTTGCGCAATAGTCCAAATCATGGAAATACAACATATAGGAGGAGAGGAAGAGGAGTTCCAGTTCACTCATATAATATAAGATCCGTCAAGTCCTACTCATACTAGTTCCTGTGTCAAATCCATGACCCCGTGTGTATTACCACAACCAGAGATAATAGTTGAAGACTTATCAAAAGCAATCATACTGAGCAAGGGAGGATAAAGTAGTAGCAATCAAAGTAGTGGAAGAAGTGCGCATAGTCAGAGTCAACAAATATCACCAAGAAGAGGTACTTCACAAATAAACATGGCAATGATAGAAAACACCCTCATACTGCTTGAGTTCGATGGAGTTGGGTCAGAGGACCCATAACAACATTTTTTTGTCCACGAGACAATTTGGGTTGCTAAGAACATCCAAGCTGAGTCTATAAAGATCGCGTAGTTAGAAAAAAAAATTCGATGCTATTCGTTACTCTAGTACATGAAGTTGTAGAGTACCACGCCTACATGAAAATCAAGGACTTTGGTAGAAATAAGAAAATAATTGTTAAAGGAGTTCAAGAAGCCAAATTCTAAGTCGCAGTACATTACAAAACTAAAGGAGATTAAACATGTGCAAATAAATTCAATATGGGACTTCGATCAAAGTTTCAAAGCCCTGATGGGTAGACTGAATTTACAGATCCTCGATCAATAACATCCAGAATGGTTTATTACATGACTTCTACCACACATTTGCAAGTTGTTGATTCAACAGAAGGTTGTGTCGCAGCTCGAGGCTCTGGAAATTACAATGAAATTGGAATCATTTGTTGTAGGTGATAGTGAAGGGATGGTGTAACTTCAAAAGAATTTTGTTGTGTTGACGTCAACTGGTAGAACTTACAAAAGGGAAGGAAAAATGTGAACAAGTTTAGTGTACCAAGTGTAGGATTGAAGGTCATTATAAGGACAAATTTCCAACATTGACGCAGTATTTGGTGACTGGAGTGTCAAATCCTTTACCAGGAGGGGGGTATTGTGAGATATGTAAGAAATGGAGGCATCATCCAATTGAGTTTCCACTACTATAGAGTACACCAAGGAACTTATTTTGCAATTTTTGCAAGTCAGACAACCATGGAGAGAAGCATTGTCATTCATTATATTTGATGAGGGAGTGCACTTCAGATATGTACAGGATCTAGGAGGATAATGTTGAGACAGAAGGGGGTTGTTGACCATATAATAATCAGAGAGGCTTTAATCCAATAAACCGAGGAAATTTTGGCAGAGGACGAGGCAAGGGAAATTTTGGAAGAGGAGGAAGAGGATCGATAATATGTTACAAATGCAATCAAGCGAGACATTTATCTCATGACTACATGAATATGTTTACAACATGCACATACTGTAGGGCACCGTACCATGTGACAAAATATTGTCCTCAACTAGTTGCAAAATGGAAGGGTGTAGTATTCCAGATATAAAATAGTATGAAGAACATACATATTTTAGCTAGAAATGATAGAACAACAATGATATAACCATAACAATACCAAAATAACACCATAATAACACAAGGAAGAGCAACTTGATTAATGATATCAATTTTCACTTTCCTCTTCGAGGGGGGAACCTCCAACAGAGCAGACCTCTATTACAATAATATCCAAGACTAAAATTTCCATACCCTCTACTCTTATTTATACTAAATCTATCTATCCAAAAGAACAATCTAGAGGAAGCTCCTTCTAGAAGCGAAAGCTTCTATTAGGTCTTCTTACAATTGACTTATTCCTCCTTAATGTTAGGCCTTATTAATATTTACATTTATTACATGGAAATATAATATTCTACCCACTTGAGGGGTTAGGTAGGTTAGGTCCCTAACATGCCCATCCCCTTAAAATCAGCCTTTCCCACAAGGCTTGAGATGAGGAAATTGTTGCAGAATGTTAGCTGGATCTCAGGTGAAATCTACAGGAGTTGTCTCTTTCCACTGGACTAACACTTCCTTGATGGTGCACTGACAAAGATGACGCTCATGCTGGTCCAAAACTACTTATGGCTATAACCAGATAGATCCTTCTTCATCCAACTTGGGAAGGCTGGCTTGAGTTTGGCACTTAGTTCCAGTCACCTTCTTTAAGAAGGAGACATGAAAAACAGGATGTAGCTTAGAAGAAATAGGAAAAGATAATTGATAGGCCACCTATCCCATGCACTTGGTAACTATATAAGGACCATAAAATTTGGGTGCCAGTTTCTGACAATGTTTGGCCTTGAGTGAAGTTTTTTTATAATGTTGCAGACAAAGAAATACCTGGTCTCCTTCAAAACATTGATGTTATGAGCGACCTTGATCGACTTGTTGCTTCATGCGATTCTGAGCCATGACAAAATTCTCTTTGAGGGTATGGAGAATAGCTTATCGAATTCTAAGTGTTTGGTCAACCTCCTGAACCCTCGAGACACCTGGCATGTAGGAGAGAACGAAAGGTGGTTTTTATCCATATACTGCATCAAAAGGAGTCATACGAGTAGTTGTATGGTAAGAAGTGTTATACCACCATTCAACTAATGGTAACCATTTAGCCCATTGATTTTTCCTTTCAGTGGAAAAACACCTCAAATAAGTCTCCAAACACTTGTTGATAACTTCAGTTTGACCATCAGTGTAGGGATGATAGGAGGTTCTGAGGTGCAATTGGGTGCCTTGTAGCTGGAACAGTTCTTGCAATAAATTTCTGGTGAAAGTGGGGTCTTAATAAAAAAAAATATAATGAGGCATGCCATGAAGCTTGAAGATATGATCCATGAAAATTTGAGCCATAGTGGATGCAGTAAATGGATTTTGAAGAGAAGAGAAATTAGCATACTTGGAAATACGATCAACTACCACCATGATGACTGACTTATTTCCTTATTTAGGTAATCCCACAATGAAATCCATAGAGATATCCCTCCAAATAGTGGGTGGAAATGAAAGTGGTTGGAGTGTGCCAGGGTATTTGGTTGTTGCTCCCTTGTTATGTTGAAAAACATCACATTTTTCCACAAAACTGCAAACGTACTTTTTTATACCATCCCAGAAAAAAGAAAGTTTGACCCTGTCATAGGTTTTGGTAAACCCTGAGTGCCCAGATATTGGAGTATCATGCAGCTTAGAAAGCACCGTGGATTTAATTTTTGACTATTTATTTAAATACAAACGACCTTTCTAGTGAAGCTCATCATTGTGCCAAGAGTACCCTAGGAAAACTGGAGAATTATCTTGCAATTGTTGGATTAGATGCACAATTTTAGGATCTTGTAGCCATTCCTGGTGAACAACTTGGAGCCAATATGGTACAATGAAGTATAGGGATAAAAGAGACCCTTCATCTTCATATTTTCGAGAAATAGCATCGGCAACCACATTTTATTTTCCTTTCTTGTAAATGATCTCATAATCATATCCAAAGAGCTTAGTTACCCATTTTTGTTTCTCTTGAGAGGAAGGTCATTGCTCCAGAAAATACTTGACGCTTTGATGATCTGTCTTAATTTGGAAGAGTTTTCCCAAGAGATAAGGGTGCTAGATATCTAATGCATGCAGAATAACCAACATTTCATTTTCATAGATTAATTGGACCAAATTGTGTTCTAACAATTGTTTGTTGGTAAAGGCCAAAGGTTTGCCCTCTTGCATAAGGACTACTCCAATTCCTCTCCCATAGGCATCACATTCTAGGACAAAGGTCCTTGTGAAATTAGGAAGGGCCAATGTCGGAGTAGTGCACATAGCCGCCTTCAATGCTTGAGAGGCTAGATCAGCTATGAGAGTCCAAGTGAAAGAATTATTTTTAAGTAGAGCAGTGAGAGGTGCTGCAATCTTTCCATAATTATGAAAAAACTTGTGATAATATCATGTTAAACCCAAAAAACCACGCAAGATTTTGATATTCTTGGGGTGAGGCGAATCCTACATTGCTTCAATCTTCTTAGGATCCACTCGAACACCAGCCTTGCCAACAATATGACCCAAGTACTCGACTTCCTGGGCGCCAAAGGCACATTTAGAGTGTTTGAGAAAATGTTGATGTTGATGTTGATGCTGAGAGAGTAGATGAGGAACTTAATCCACATGGGCAAGATGGGATTGCCAAGTTTTACTATAGATGAGAATATCGTCAAATAAAACTAAGATAAAATGACGGAGAAAATGATGGAAGACATTAATCATGAGGCTTTGGAAGGTGGAGCAGGCATTACACAGGCGAAAGGGAATGACTAAGAACTCATAGTGACCCTCATGAGTTTGAAAGGAATTGTTGGGGATGTCAGTGTCTTGGATACGTATGTGGTGGTAGCCAGAACGCAGATCGAGTTTAGTGAAATACTGAGCACCACTCAACTCAACTCATGGTTCTTCAAAAGTGCCAAAAAGTTTCCCTAGGAGGGTGACGTCTTACTTTTAAGGTTTCTTTCATGTGAAAATTATGAATTAAATATTATTATTATGTAGAAGGGGAAAAGTAAAGGAAAGTTTCATGCCTTACTTTGTGTTTTACCCTTGTAAGTGGAAAAATTATGTTTAGGAGGTTGATATAAATAGAGATCAACCTCATTTCATTTTATCATACCTCTCTCACTTGAAAGAAGACACTCTTGGCTGAAATTTGTGCCCTTATTAGGCATTCCCTCTCTCTCTCTCTCTCTCTCTCTCTCTTTGTGATATGGTTCCTATCTTGTCTAATGAATTTAAGTGGTGCGCTACTCTTGGAGGCTCTTTCTCTTTTCTTTGGTGATGAAAATTGATTAGTAGCTATGGTTTTGGCTTGGCGTTTCTTAGAATTGGTAAGAAAAATATGCACTTTGTTAGTTTTATTTATTGTTCCATGGTACTTATTGGATATATCCTTGGAGGAGTATAAGGATTTACAACCTCCACCAAGTTTTATCATTATTGTTTGTTGAAAAGGCTAATGCAAAGGTTGCTAAGAGGAGTAAAAGGGTTTACACCCTCCTAGACTTTACCTTGTTAGGGTTGTTATCTCAAGGGAGTAAAAGGGCTTACACCCCTTGAGATTTAGTAATCCTAACCTAATACAAGAAGACTCCATAACCCATTTGGAAAGGAACTAATTTTTTATTACATTGGAGAAATAAATCCATTGCATTGGTACACATGATTTATCGAGATATGACATTTGTTTAAATTGGAATCAATTCTATATGATTTAATCTTTCTTAATCCCTAAGGGAATTTTATTTAGCCTTGCAATTGTCATTGTTGTTAAGAAATTAATGCTACATTCATTAGGTCTACAAAAAACTCATTTTCTTACATCAATTACTCACATTTCAACCATGGAAATTGACTTTTAAACCTAGATTATTGTTCTACTGGTTATTGGTTATATTTCTAATGGTTTACTTGTTTATTTTTATGGTCGGAACTTGGTGTTGTAGCAATTGTTTGATACAGCCATAAGTATGCCCTAACACTTTGTTGATAACTTCATTTGGCAGCCCTAATTTATCATCAAATTTCATGTTTAAGTATTGGAAAGTTATCATTGTTTTAGTACTTCCTTGTCCAATAATTATTTGAAAATTTTGATGGTTAAATCTATAGTAACTAGCTATTGTTCTTGCTGATATATATTTCTGTTTATTGTTTCAATATAGGACAACAATATTTTCTTGCTTGTCCACTTCATTTCAGGATTGTATATTGGTCATTTCTCTTTTCTCGGACAAGTAGAATTCTCTTGTACAGGTAATCAAGCACTTGACAACCATAAACCATCCTCGAGACTCGTTATAAAGTATTTTCTCACTTAGTATCTTGACTTCACTTCCATACTCTCATTTTCCACTTCATTTAYCCCTAGGGTCACCCGTGACTCCCCCTTGTGTTGGATTCTKCCTTCATAGAAGCGAGGGAGAGTTTRYYTRAGGTGACAGTGGGTAAAATATCCMAYCGTTATCWTCATCCAATGGATTGGGTCGGGATTTTCCCAAKMTGYAGTTTGYRSGATAACAATTACCAACTTTAGCAAGCTATCTTCCATACCCACTATTGTTGGCCACTCTTTTTCAACACTCYTCTCTRTTTTTCCTCACTTCTTTCTAACTGTTAAAAARWTCCCMTTCTTCATAATCACTTTTCCTCTTCTCCYGTACTTKCTTGACTMTTACTCTTTCCACAACAATGATTACACTCAACCCMTGCTATCATAACTAAGTTGGTTTAYTTTCTYACCCAACCTCCTACATTAATTCAATGATTGAGTGCTTBATAAGTCAAAGGGATAAATGAATAAATGAYGAATTGATTAATGAATATGGCTTAAGACTCAAGGCATATGGAAACCCTTCAAAACCCCCATTAATCCCCCTCTCTTGTGGAATCATAGCCCCCCATTACTATACTCCTTACCCTTATAGCAGTCAAAGATGTATTGCACTTTATTATTTTCAATGTACAATGTTTACATATTACATTGCTTGGCCCTTGGCCATTCATAATATTTTCAAGGATAAAATGATACATTGTGGATCAAAACTAGGGTGTTACACTCTAGTAGGCCATAGCAATATAAGGTTCCCATGTGGTGGTTCAAGGATGTGTTCATGGAATAACAACGTAAAAATATTTGTGGGGTGTAGGTGTTATTCATGATGCTTGAGCCAAAGAACATTCATTTAGGTAAAATGATGTTATTGTCCTCCCTTGACCTTAGTTAGACCTTAAGACCCATTCTTGGTTAACAACTAACCTAGTCATGGTACACATATCCCACTTGGAGGTGACTGATACCCTACACAGATCATATGTGGTGGTTTGAGGACTCTTCCATGGTGCCTGAGCCTGGGAAGCAAGGATTTGGGCTAGATGCTCTTTCTTCCCTTGCTCAACTATGGTTAAGAACCCAATACCCATCCACAATGCCCAAGACCTCATAATGGCACTCATAGCCAACTCAAAAAATACCAAAGACTCCCTAGAGAGGGCTCATATCATGGATTCTAGGTGTTGTTAATGGAAAATGAGCTTGATAATGTTTAATTTGATATTATGGTCCTTATTTCGCCCCTTGACCATGTTTAGGCCTTGACAACTATTTCTACTACATAAAACTTAGTCTTGGCACAAGTATCTCACTCGAATTCTTGTAAACAACCCCCGGAATGGACTCATGTGTTTGTTCAAGGATTCCTTCAAAGCTCTTGAGCCTAAGACGATTCAACCATATCCGAAGGCACTCATTTTCCTTCATTAACCATGGATAAATCCCCATATCTAATCCTCGTAGCCAACCCTTGGTGCATAAAACCTCCTAATGGCACCCATATCAAACTCTATTGCCAAATACCCCTTAGAGAGGGCTTGTGTTGTGGTTTGCAAGTTTTGTTCATGGCTATTGAACTTAAAAAGCTATTTTCAGGGACTAAAACCCAAGTGTTTTTTTCCCTAACCATGACACTTAAGCTCAAGAATATTCATTTAGGTTTAAGCCTCTTGTTTCCAAAATTAACTATGTTTTCATAAAAGAAAAACCACTTGAGTTTCCAAAATTAACTATGTTTTGATTTAAAAAAACCCACTTGGTTTTACTAATAAAGCTCAAAACAATTCAACTTGGAATATGTGTACGTGTTTTTAAATTGTGTGCACATAGTTAAAATTTTCAACTAACATATTACTAATAAAGCTCAAAACAATTCAACTTGAAATATGTGCACGTGTTTTTAAAGTGTGTGCACATACTTAAAATTTTCAACTAACATACATTGTCATTATTCTTTGCAATGATTTCAGGAACCAACTCTGTAGAGGCGTTCATATACAACTAAAATGTTGATTTAAATAGTTTTAAACATTCTTAATGGTATGTTTGGAGTAGGTGATGGTATGTTTGGGGTAGTTGATTTTCAAACAAATGATACAGATATAGGAACCATATTTTGAGCTTACATGTTTATTTTAAATCTGTTTTTATAAGATGTTTGGTTTTGGAGATAGTCCCGATAATTATATATATATATATATATATATATATATATGTGATGCAGTGTTTAGGAATTGTTTAGCGAAATCAATGATGTCTCTAGGGAGGAAGTCAGTTTCCAAGTCCGGTGAGGGAGTCTGATCAAAGACAAGTTAACTGAGATGGAGTGAGGATGCCCTGCTCTGCGACGAGAGAGAGACGGACGGAGGCAGAATCAAATACGTCGGTGAGAAGTAAGCAATTAATCCATTGATGTTCATTAACTAAATGAACATATCGGGAAAATCTTATTACAAACAGTCAAAGTCTCTCCAGACTTGCGTCGGGCCTCATCCTTTAAAAATCGTAGCATTTTGAAATCATGATTTTGACGCGGGTAAACCGAGCAGTAATGGATCACTGGCACATGACTTGACAATTGGTCGACTTCGTCGTCAATTAAATCAATTCAAAATTGCAGAAACATTCATTGTTATTTTTACTAGCAAAGTCACTCAAAACCATGGATGATGAAAGTCGAAAGGCGTGGACAGAAAATGAAATGTATAGCTAGAAAATGAAACTTATAATTAGAAAATAGTCAGCACAGCTAGTGTATTAAATCCAAAATTTAATCATTTAAACGTGGGAATTATATAGTGCTACAGTAATTTCTTAATATGATTAGGTTAATGTTAAAAGGTAAACAGATTAATAGATGCATTAAAAAATACAAGGAAGTTATGAAGAGGTAATCACATTCATTGATTTGGGAGGACGACTAAGAATATGTCAACATCTTTAATTATTAGCCGTCAAATTAGAATTTTAAATTAAAAGGTGATTAATTATCAATAGATATAAGCCTTTAGGCATAATTATTTGATTTGGGAGGACGACTAAAAATATTTCAACATCTTTAATTACTAGCAACAACCACTTTTATGTAAAAAGTGGTTGATATACGCCGATCACGCCATTTTTTCACTTTTTTTTAATTAATGACGTCGATCGACGTATATCAACCACTTTTTACATAAAAGTGGTTGTTGCTAGTTGACGGCCGACATGCATCGCCTTTAAATATTATTTAGTAATTACTTATTTATTATTTAAAATAAAATAATTAAAAATTAAGCTAATATTCATATAAAATTAAATAATTTAATAATAATAAATAATAATTTAATTGTTAAATAGTAATAAATTATTATTTCTTTATAAAAATTATTAAACAATAAATAAATTATTAGAAATTGGAAATTGTTTTTTCATGTTCTTGGTTGATTGTAAAATATGAAGGGAGTTGTGGAACACCGGGAGGAGATGGATGGAACCCTAGTCGCGCGCACAGGCAGCCTCGACCCTCTCGGCGGCCAGGCTTAGCTTGGTCGACTCCTCTTTTACCTGCTCCGGGTCGCACGCTGAAGTAGTGCCCTCTCGGATCAGAACGGCCCCAATTTGAAGGTCTGAAGGTCACAATCGGTGCTTTCAAGGCCGTGACTCGGCACCCCCATCACAAAAATCGCGTTTTAGCACGCAGGGTCGTGAGGAAGCGAATTAGTACGGGTTCTGTTTAGGGCAATCCCAGCCATGGACGCTGGTGGGGGCGCCATCCCTAACCCTTCCCCATTACCAGAACTGGAAGCATTCAGGAAGCTGGTCGCTGCAGCCTCCAAGAGAACGCCGTCAGCAATGCAGCAGAAATTCGTGAAGAAACTGGACATCATTCCCAGTGTTGAATTGCCTTTGGAAGAAACATGCAGAACGATTGTCAACTTAGCAGACAGGGGACTTATTGGGCAATTTACCGGCCTCTGGCCATCTCCCAAATCCGTAGATGCATGGGTGCAGAGGAACTGGAATCCGCTCATAACAGAAGGAATAAAGAGCCACTTCGTAGGGAAAGGATATTTTGTATTCGTCTTCGACAATCCTGAAGACAAAAATCTCATCTTCAGAAATGGGCTGTACTTCATGGGGCCGCAGGGGTTATACTTAAACAAATGGACCCCGGACTTCGACCCATCCCAGGATGTGCCCTCGGCCGTTCCAGTGTGGGTCCGTTTACCTCACCTCCCCTTACACTGCTGGAACCAAAAATCTTTGCTTGCAATCGGGAACACACTCGGAAGGTATATAGATCAAGCAGTAAGAAAAGATCAGTACTCATGCGCATGGATCTGTGTGGAGGTGGATCTGGAAGTGGGATTACCGGAGGCAATTAAGCTAATGGCCGCAGACTGGACGCACATTCAGGAGCTCGACTACGAACAGCTTCCCTTCAAATGCCGGCACTGCCACGGCTACGGTCACTTCGCA